>PVKM010050174.1:0-10779 GCA_004027735.1 Carollia perspicillata
CTTGGGGAGCGGATGGTCCAGGAGTCAGTGAGGTGCTGGCCTCCTCGGGTGCTGGGCATAATGGTGTGTGGAAGGAGCCCGGGGCTCTGTGGTCCGACAGAGCTGGGTTTGGATCCCGGCTCTGCTGCTTTCTGCTGTGTGAGATGGAACAAGTTACTTAACCTCTCTGAGCCATGGTCACCTCGTTGGTAAAATGTAGAGGATATTTCCATCCTTGCAAAGTCACTGTGATGATTATGAGGGCTCTTTGACATACAGTTGGGAGCACACTGCTGGGCCAGTGGCACATGTTCAGAAGACATTTGCTGCTTCCCAATGTAGGCTGAACACAGACTTGAATTGCTGTCTCCTGAACTCACCTTAGAAAATGATGGGGTGCCAGAACCTCACTAAGGCCCGAGTCCTCGCCCTCCGGACCACTGGGTCCGTTTTGGGTCTGTAGTAGAAAATATTCTCACATCAGCCATGTCCATTTTCTTGGTCACTGTATCTTTTCCCTTCAAGGCTATTTGCAGACTGTTTTCATTCCCTTTCTCCCTCTTCACTAGTTCAGAATCCTCCTCACTTTTCATCCTTACCTGGACCCAGGCTGATAGGTAGGCTATAGATTTAGGTGTCAACCAAGACCCTCTCCCCAAATATTTTTCACCTTGTTGTTGGCAGATACCCCAGCAGGGCTCTGTTACCTCGGGCCTGGACCCCCCTACCTAAAGGTGAGTGGCCCAGAAGCTCCATTCTTGGCTCTAGGGCAGGCCCAGGAGCAAGTTTGGTGGGCAAGTGCAAGGGACAGTCCACCAGGGCACAGAGCTCTGCTGTGCAGTGTAGACAGGAAGGGCAGAGTCCCTGAGGAGACCCCATATGGGGGCTCTGCCCCCAGGAAAGGCAGTAATTGCCTCGATGAACCTAGATCTAGCATTAAGAGCTGGCCCTTGCCCTGGCTGGTGTAGCTCAGTGGATTGAGCACAGGCCTCTGAACCGACGGGTAGCCGGTTCAGTTCCCAGTCGGGGTACCTGCCTGGGTTGCAGGCCAAGTTCCCAGTTAGGGCCACGTGAGGGGAAACCACACATTGGTGTTTCTGTCCCTCTCTTCCCTTCCCCTCTCTAAAAAAATAAATCTTAAAGAAAAAAAGCTGGCCTTCACGTCCTTCCTGGGGCTATCACGGCCTATGTCCCCGCAGACACATCTGTGGGGGCATTTGCAGCTGAATTCGGAAGCAGCTTTTCCAGAGGTTCTGCACTCACCCAGCACATACATGGCCCAAGGACCTGCCTTCCAGGTCCTGCCATCCTTCTTGACACTTCTCAGGGTGGCTGGACTCCATGGAGACCCCTGGGATTTCGGAGACCCTCCCCAGAAAGAAGGCGGACTCGGCGCAGCGTTGCTGCTGGTGCTTCATCTGACACTTGGCACCGCAGAGTCGAAACCAGGCTGTGGCAGCATCTGGGGAGGCTCCGTCCCTCCCTGGCAAGGACCCGGAGGGTTAAGCTAGAGATTTCCTCTGGCCCAAACTATTTTGGGGACTCCCATGAGGTGAGGAAAGGACCTTGAATGGCTGACTTAGAAGCTTTCCCCCAAGTGACTGTGTCTGTCCGAATTGTCACCTTGTTATGAAGGCATCGGCTCCGTCCTGCCGAGTCTGTTCCCACTGATAGCACAGGTGTGGGTCCCAGCAGGCGCTGGTGTAGATGTTTCCAGCCAGCACGCCCGTGGACGGCTGGCTGGACTGCGGCGGCAGCCAGCAGATAATGAGAAATCCATCACACACACGCTCCGGCTTGAAGCTCTGGGTCACGTGCATTGAGCTGCGAGTAACGCGATTACTTAAGTGGCATTTTATTTACACTTGCACACAGCAGTGGCTGTGGCTTTTCCAACACAGCTGTCACCCAGGTTTGGTTTCTTAAAAGTCTTCTCAGTTCGGATGGAGCATCACAAATACACTAATCCAGAGGTCTGGTTTTAAAACTCTGTTATCAGTTTAGAGCAGGGGGTATATTGAGGTGAGTTTAAAAATGCAGTTACCACCCTGGCTGGGTGGCTCAGTTGGTTGGACTGTCATCCTGTGCGCCAGAAGGTTGTGGGTTCAATCCTCAGTCAAGGCACATGCCTAGGTTGTGAGTTCGACCCCTGGTTGGGGCACATGTAGGAGGCAACTGATGGATGGTTCTCTCTCACGTCAGTGTTTCTCTCTGCCTTCCTTCCTCTCTAAAAATCCATGAAAATCATATCCTCAAGGTGATGATAAAAAAAGTGCAGTTACCATTTTTGGCGCATATTACATGCTGGGCCTCCTGCTTACATGTCTCAGATAACCCTCTCAGCAGTCCCAGTAAAGGAGGCACCATCGCCCTCACACTGCAGATGAGGAAACTGAAGCTCACGAAGACTGAACTGCTGGCCCAGAATCATTGTGTCAATAGCCGTGCATACGGCAGGAGAAGTTACCAGTTAAAAAACTGCCACAGGCACTTACGTGTTTTAACGTTTCTGACTGGGGAGCAGGGCCATCGATTGCAGCTCCAAGCTGGGTTAAGAGCTGGCTTTTGTGAAAAGGGAGACGTGAGAAATGGGTCTGAGGCTTCGATGGGCAACCCCAGAGTGGCCCAGGCAGGGTTGCTCCCAGAGTTCCAGCAGGCAGCGCTGGGGGGTGGCCCCCGCTGCAGCCGTGATCTGTGTGTCCTGCCGGTAAATCAGACGAGGTGTCTGATTCTCAGATGCATTATTAAGTGGAGCCACAGTTCGGGTTTGCTGCAGGCGCTGTCACCGCCTCACAGGTAAATGTGTGGTTTCTGCTGGGAGCTCCAGGCCCTTCTGTGTGCCCGGGGCAGGGGCTGTGGCTATGCGCAGGCGAGTGTGTGGAGCGGAGGGCCACCTCCTGCTTATTCCAGATCTTTTATTCCCTAATAGGGTAGCAGAAACATCAGGACAAGGGGAATAAATGAACGGTGACCTGTGTGCCAGCCCAGAAACAGGCTAATAATAATGGGGTGTGGTTCCATCTAGCTGCCTGGGAACATTTCCAGCCGTTGTCCTGGGTCATGGCTCAAGAAGCTCTTCCTTTTTTCTTCCCACTTGCTGTGGTCTAAGCCAATATCAGATACACAGATCTGATATTGCAGGTTTTGGTGCTGTGTAAATTTGTGTAAAAATGATTCTACCTCTCTGGTCTGGTGTTTGCCTGATGTAATGTTAGGGTAATGCTGTCTTTATTTTCCCTGTTTCATAGGACTTTGAATGAGTGAATGAATGAATGAGTGAATGAGTAAATGGACGAGTGAGCAGACAACATACAAATACATGAAGTAACCCATGTTAGTTTTTTAAAGATTGAAAAATAATTTTAAAAAATAGGAGCAGGGCCCTGGCTGGTGTGGCTCAGTGGATTGAGTGCTGGCCTGAGAATCAAAGGGTCATCGATTCGATTCCCAGTGAGGGAGCATGTCTGGGTTGTGGGCCAGGTCCCCAGCAGGGGGCATGTGAGAAGCAACAATACATTGATATTTCTCTCCCTCTCTTTCTCCTTCCCTTCCTCTCTCTCTAAAAAGAAATAAACAAAATCTTTAAAAACATAGAAGCAGGAAGAAAATTGTGTTGATAACCATTGTTACCATTTTAATTTTTCTCTGACCATCCCCTGTACTGTTTTTCTTTTCTTCTTACCTTGTTGGGTCCAAGGGCAATATTTAAGGATAGTTGAGGTATCTAGAAAATGTGGCCATGCAGCTGGCTGGATGAGAAGATAGTTTCAGTGGACAGGACCCACCCGCTCCTGTGTGTTGTCCTGTTGCTGCAGCTGGGGGTGCTGGAGCGCCTCCTTTCTCTGCAGGGCACTGGGCACAGGGGGCCCCGGTTGTGGAGTGGATGAAGCAGCCACCTGTGCATCTGTGGTTCTCTTTATACTTCGGGTTTTCTGTTTCCTTCCCATGTTCTGGTATGTGGCTTTCTTTTAGGAGTCTCTTTATGTTTATGAGAAGGTATTTTCGCTAAAGAAAAATCTTAGGAATTTTTTCCCCCAAGAAACTCACTTTTAGTAGCTTTGGGCATCATATGAAAAAACTCAACTGGACTCTTTCCTTTTAAAAATTTTTAATCCTCACCTGAGGATATGTTTCTTAGTTTTAGAGAGGGAGAGGGAGAGAGAGAAAGAGAGAAACATCCATCGGTTGCCTCCCGTGTACACCCTGCCCGGGCATTGAACCCACAACATTTTGGTGTACGGAACAACACTCCAGCTAGCTGAGGCTGCTGGCCAGGGCTGGACTCTCTCTCTCTCTTTTTAATGTTTGTAAGTTATGAAATAGGAAAGGGACTTTCAAGATTTGGGAGGTAATTACTGTTCGTGTTCACATTAGGTCCTTACACTGAAAGTAGAAGCAGCTCTTTGCTTCTGTCTGCCTTGGATTCTTGCAGTGCATGGCTAGCCTGTGAGAATTGCTCCTACTTTATTTACACAGAGCTTTCAGGCATACTTGAGTTATTATTTGACATACTTAGAATCATTGAATTTTAGAGCTGGAAGGGACTCGCGTTATTATTAACATTCCTGTTATTCCCCCAAATAATAAATGAAAAGAAAGTGTAACAATAAAAGTATTACATACCTTCTGCTGGCTGAGTGCTTCTCCCTGAGAAATAAATATATCCTTATTGATGTGTATTTTGTTACCATATAAATGATCTCACCTGATAATTTTGCTCTGGGGGGTTTTGATTTTGAATGATGGGTACCAGGGAACCCTGGCTGTGCTTCTCTCCCTGTACCTGTTCCCTGCGATGAGAATGGAGCCTTTCAAAGACTCCATGAGAGCAAGAGCTAATTAATTGCTATCACTGTCTGGGTGTTGGGAGGGGGACCTCCAGGGTCCCAGGTCCCAGGGCACAGTCCCGTGGCTTGACCTTTGTCCTCAGGGAGCTCACCTCCAAAGTGAGAGATGTTTGATTATTGGATAAAATCAAGCGTAGCAAGCTGGCAGTATGGCTCTGCAGGATGGCACAGACGCACAGACTAGCTAGTTCCACTCGTGGTCCATGATGACTCTCACTCGTCCTTCATAGGCAGCATGGCGACTCTTGCTGATGGGGTTGGGGGGCCAGGGTGTGAGCTGGCTCTCATCCCTGGGGTGTCACACACGGGCCTGTGTGGCTCCTCAGGTGTAGTGTCATGGCAGGGCAGATGGAGTGTCGTGAGGCCAGCGACCAGCCGAAGTAGCCATAGAGCTTCCTGGTCCCAGAGCAAAGGGTGGCTGTGTGTTGTGGTTTTGGGGGTTGGGAGGCCCTGAGCGAGGCTAGCAGCATGTCTGTGGTCTGGCCTCTGTGGCTGGGCCTGGACCCAGGCTGTACTGCTTCTCGCTCGAGCTCTGGGCCATCGCAGCAAAGACCGGAGCTCACACTCGCTGCACGCACGGGCCACGGGCCAGCCCCTCTGCCTGCTGTGCCCGATCCCCCCACTGCACGTTCTGGCGGGAAAACTCCCCGTGCGTCCAGACCCGGCTTGGGTCCCATTCCTTTAACAGAGTCCGCCCTGATGTTCAGGAGTAGTTGGTGGCTTCCTCCCGGGTGTCCCTGTAACTTTAATTTTTTTGTAAGGACCGCATTACTGGGTAATATTACCCTTTATCAGCTTACATTTCTGGGTCTCTGTCCCCTAGTCAGGCTGCGGGCTTCCAGGGAGTGAGGGCTGGGTGTTACTGGTGTGTTTTTCTAGCATGAGGGCAGCTCTAGGCAGCGGATGTTCCAGCGGCGATCACTGTGCACACGTGGAATGGGCTTCTGCCGCTGGTGTCCTTGGCTTCATGTGAGATCCCTGTATTCTGCCCTGCACTCAGAGAGCCCAGAATGCTTCCAAAAATGCCAGTGTGGTGGTGCCACCCTCCCAGTGTGCTTATAGACACAGCCTGCATAGCTCACGAGTCCTGGAGGTCCTCAAGCCTCTCCACGGCTTCATCCTTGAGTGCGCTCTGCATGCGCCAGGCCCTAAATGGCCGCGGCCAGGTTGTAGAGATTCCCTTGGAGGGGAGAGGACAGCTAGATGTTCATGGAGTGAACTCGTCTGTGGGTCCCCTGGCAGTGGGGGCGGAACTGCTGTTTGGGGACTCACACACAGTGTCTTCACCAGAGGACAGTTCTCTTGTCCCTCTGGACTCTCTACCTCGTCACGTGACATATGTACACCATCTCCTGGACCATCGGGGCCAGGTGAGCACATTCCCAAGTGTAGAGCCTGGTGACGTGCTTTGTGATTGTTTCTCCAGTCTCCTGAGTCTGCCAGGCATCTTCTTGGTGGTGCAGGGAGTAAGAGACGATGTTACATCAATCTCTGAGTTTCATAAATGCTTGCGGAGTGAGCGGGAAGGTAGGTAGCTCATCTCCATGGTCCAGTGTTCATCAGACCCATCAGCCTCAGGGAGAATGGGTCCCCATGGAGGGTATTAGTCGGCCTCAGAGGCATGTTCCTCTCTCACTGTGGGCTCTGGTTTTAGCCATGGCTGTACCTCAGAGAGGGGACACCCTCTCTTCTCCCTGGAAGCTTCTGGTGATGGGAGAGGTAAATCGCGGCTGGGGAGTATTCCTTGTACTGGTCACCTCTTACCCACAGGGGAAATGTCACTGCAGAAACTGCAAATTTCAAATGAGCATGTTCCATCCTGACGGTGACACCATTGGCTTGTCGTGGGCAAAAGACCTTGACCAGATTTATCTCTGGGGCCTGGGTGAGGAGCATCTGCTGTGTAAACGGTCCAAGGGCCAGAGCCTCAGGATGCAGAGTTGGGCAGGCACCGTGGCTGCTAGGAAACTTTTGGGGACATAGTGAAGTGAGTCTTTATTGCTACCCTTCCCAGATGTTCCCTGGAAGAGAAGGGGCTGAATGACAGAACTGGGAGGAACTGTAGCGAGCCTGACTGTGCAGCTAATGAAAATTTCATGCAAAGCCTGTGGCTCTAGGTTCCCAGAGCGAGGGCTGGTGCCAAAGCCACCGCTTCCTCCATGCTGTGCCTTGATGTGGGAGTCGGTGTTCTGCTTTGAACCGGGCCCCAGGGAGCGCTGCTGGCGGACTGGGTGAGTGCTCAGTCGGAGCACACAGAGGCAGAGGGCTCCTGCGGCCGCAGGCAGAGGGCCGAGGGCCACGATTCTGAAGCCCAGGAAGCCGTCTGGGGTCCTGGTGGGTGAGAAAGTTGGGCTGTCCTGACTGCTTTCTCAGAGCCAGGCGCACGGCAGATGGTCTAGCTGTTTCGTCTCACAGAGACTGTGTGAGGCAGGTGTTGCTCTCCCATTGCACAGGCAGACGCACCGAGGCAAGACACACGCACTACGCCCTGGCTCTGCTGGAGAGGGCCTCTTGGGAGGCCTCTGGCCTGTGTGTCCATCTCCTGTCCCCTTAGCCTCTCCTGCCTACGTCAGCACAGGGTGGCTGGCCCCACGTCCTCTCCCCAGGGGCCCCAGTGTTCACATGCCTCACTGCCCCTCCTTTCGTGTGGGGCAGTGTGTGTGGTGGTTAGAGCGTGATCTCGGAGTCAGGCACGGCTGAGCCCAAATCTGCCCCTGCTGCACAGTAGTGGTTTCTCCTCTCTCGGCTTCAGTTTCTGCAGTCATTTGCTGGGGTGTGCTGGGTGTGCCCGTCTCCAAAGGGAATTGTGAGGGTTTGCAGACACAACACACAGTCAGGGCTTAGCACAGTGGCTGGTACACTTTGAGCATTCCAAAATGGTAGCTGCTATTATTACCACACGATTAATATTAATGTTGCTATTACTTTGATAATTTGATTTGATTTCAATTTCAACTTGATGCAAGTCCTGGATCTCACATCAGATTTCAGCTCAGCCCCGGTGCTGGGTCATAAAGTCTGCTCATTCCTTAGTGTTCCTCAGCAGGTGTGGGGTGAGGGTGCGGGGCAGAAGCCCACCGGTGCTCCTCCCGCACAGCCTGGTCCATTTCTGCAAGCCTTCCAATGTCATCCCCGCCGGTGCCAGGTTCTGGTTACTCCCGTCTAGGGCCATTCGAAGGGGTTGCCTATTTCAGTTTCCTCAGAGACCTCCGGGTCCCAGAAAACTATGGTTTTGAGTCAGAGGGGAAGAAGGTGGGGAGTCGCAGCCCAAGGTTCTGGCATCAAAGAGCAGCAGAGGCCGAACTCTGTCCCGTGCTCCTCCAGTGCCAGGTGCCCAGAGCACCTGTCTCGGAACGGGCTCTGTGCTGCGCCCTGGAGGGTTGGCAGTCAAGATGCTGCCCCGGCCTCCTGCGTGGTTGAGTTTGAGGAGTGGCCATCCCCAAAGTGTGGGCAGCTCGGTGCTCTGCTGGAGGCCTCACGGGGGGCTGCAGACAGGTGTGCAGGGATTGGGCACAGGGAGGCTGCCCATGAGAAGCATTGTCTAACCGGGGATTTGGGGAGCAGTAGTTGTTTACCAGAGAGGGTGAGGGGGGTGACTCAGGCAAGCAGCAGCAGCATGTGCACTCGCAGAGGTCCGGGGGAGCCTGGCTCCACAGGGCCAAGAACAGTGAGTGCATTTGTGGCCGGCATGAGGCCTGTGGGCTGTCAGGTGGACACAGGGAGACTGGAAGGTCCAGCAGAGACCCTACCACGCAGGGTCCTGTGAGCTGCTACTGGGCTTGGCCTTGGCCTGGGAGCTGGGAGGGACATCTTGAGTCTTTTAGGTGGAGGGTGAGGGGATGATGTGATGTGACCAGAGGGTCACTGCAGGAGCAGTGTGGACAACAGCCTGGGCAGGGCTGGAGCGGGGCAGAGGCTGGTTGGGGCAGGCGGCCGTAACCCGAGGGGAAGGTGTCCTGAGCTGAGGGACAGCTGTGTGGCACTAAACATGTGGGAGGTGTGAGAGATCCAGGAGGGGGAGGGAGGGGACTTGGTCACGGTCCAAGTGGCCAAGGGACGGGGGAGGGAGGACTCCGGCCTCAGACCTGGTTCTTCTGGGCAACTGGGCGGACTGAGCTGGGTTCGCCTCCAGGGGTGGATCTGAGAGCGGAAGATGGAGACAGTCCAGGACTGTCCCCTGGTCCCCTCTCAGTCATAGTGATTGCGTGACTGTGTGGTTCCCGTAGGCAGTGCGGCTGCGCATTAGAACCATCTGGGGAGCTTTAAAACCCCCGTCATGGAGGCCACTGCCCAGCCCCCTGAGTCAGGGTCTCCTGGGGGTCCTTACTGTTCAGAAAGCTCCACAGCGGCCCCAGTGGTCAGTGAAGGCTGAGGACCGCTGCTCCCCGGTCCCCACCTTCAGCACCTCCGTGCGAGATGAGCAGGGAGGAAGAGGTGAGGGGATCGCTGATAGCTGGTGTTTCATACCCTGGAAGCCAGCACCTGGGTGTTTGGGAGGCCTGCCAGCCTAGGCGGTGGCAGGGGTGGCATTCTCAGAAAGACGGCAGAGCAATTAATTTGGAATTTATGGTTCTGGGATAAGACTGGGCATCGGGCCAGAATAATTTGTATTTTCTGTGAAGTAAAGGTTTACAAGATGGCAAGGGTCTTGTTTGGTGTGCCGATGAGAGGGAGTCTATCAGAGTTCCTCCATCTGTTTTCCATGTGTAAATGAATGATGTGCAGAAATGCTGCCTGTTCAGAGCAGGCCCAGTCCCCTGACCAGGACCCAGCCAGTCATCATGGTATGCGTGTGATATGACATGTAATACCTCACAGTGGTTCAAAACACCTCACCGGGCCCGCGTGTGCAAAATAGCTGTGGTGTAAATATCTTTTTTTTAATAGACAGGGTCACTAAGTCTTACAGAGTGGGAGCCTTACCTTTAAACAGGGACCTTCCTGCCACTCAAGTTTTCACATTTCATTGATTTTTTTTTCTAAGCCAGTCTTCTGATTTGAGACTAATAAATTACATGCATTTTAAAACAATTCATAATTATTTTTCCCAGGTGCAATTAGTGTCCCTTTGCTTGGGGCCTATTTAATAAGGTTCAAATGCAGAAGAAGTCACATTATTGAAATTTGAAATGCATTATTTCAGTGTTCCTGGGACATATCAGTGCCGTAAACCTCTGGAGATGGACACCCAAGTGCATGTCTGTTGTTTATTGAGCTATTCTGTGTGTCGGATCACGTGCCAGGCACTTTGCCACATGATCACATCGTTGTGATCTGGTTTTATGGAGAAGGCGGCCGTGACTCAGAGAAGCTGAAGTGTACAGGCCACACGGCTGGTGCGTGCCAGAGGCTACGTTTGGATCCATGTCTGCTCCTGTGCTTTCGATTCCGTGGTACTGGCGGCTTCGCTCCTTCCTGGGTGTTCAGAAGGCTGCCCCGATTAGCCCAGGCATTTCATTAACTTTGCTAATGCGGTCAAGGGTGTGGGGAGCTTTTGGTCTGGGGCGACACCCCTCATCTGGGTCAGTGGACAAGCGGAGCATCTTATTCACATTCCCATTCCCAGGAGCAGGAGCCCCAGGCAGAGCATGCTTTGGGGAAGAAATCTCAGACCCAGTTTTTCTCTGAGAAAAGAACAAGTCAGTGGGTCAGTCCCCCACCTGTTTCATAGATGGACAGACAGACAGTCTCCAGGAATGGGGAGCTCCTGAGCTCTTTGTGCGTTCACAGTCTTTTAACTGGCTGGAGGCGCCGTGACCATCTCTTTGCGTATTTCTGAGACATAAATCCCCGTCTTTCTGAGGTTTTAGACCCTCCAAGCTATTTGGGAGCTGCAAGGCAAAATAATTTCTTTGCAGAAATGTGGGTCTGTTCCACTTGGTCTCCAATGTCATTTCGGAGTTTTTATTGAAGGTTACCCCATGTCACAGGAAATTGTTCACTTGAAAGTCCC
>PVKM010050175.1:0-10765 GCA_004027735.1 Carollia perspicillata
CACTTAGGGGAATTTTGGTTGATATGACAACACAAAATACTAAGCTAGATAACTGCTCCCAAAGTTTACAGAAACATCAAGAAATTCTGCCATAGAAGCACAATAAAGAACAAATGCTGCTCCTTAGTCTTCTTTAACACACATACAAGTAACAGAATAGGAGAAGGGAAACATGAGTTTTCTCTACAAGGGGTCCAAAAGTCTAAGAGTTTGAAGCATTTATTTTTCTGTTCAAGAAATAAGCAAATATAGACTCTGAAACACAGATCTTACAAAGCTGCCAACACTCTAACTGGATCTCTAAATGCCTAAATTTACTGAAGGTAGAAAACCAACCAACCAACCAACCAACCAAAATCACTATTCACAAGTGAATATAACGAACAGAAAAACCTCTGACTGGTGTGGCCTAGTGGGTTGGGTGTCACCCTGCAAACCAAAAGGTTCTGCAGTTTGATTCTGGGTCGGGGGACATGTCTGGGTTGTAGGTCAGGTTCCCCCAGGCCCCCAGTTGAGGCCGTGAGAGAGGCAACTGATGTTTCTCTCCCTCTTTCTCCCTCCCTGCCCCTCTCTCTAAGAATAAATAAATATTTTTAAAAAACTCCAGAAAAATCCTAGTCGTTATTACATTTGAGGAAAACCCATAGCTGCATTATATTGGAATCCTGACAAAAATCCAGCTATTGCAGCTTTGGCCTAAACTTTGGCTAAAACTCTGAACCTTTAGACTCAGGAGTCGAGGGCAAGGATTAGGTATTATTCATCTTTGTGCCCCCAGAGTCAAGAGCAGCACCTGGCACATAGTAAGAACTTAGTACATGTCTGTTGCAGGAGATGAACTGAACATAAGGCTGGAAAAGGAAAAGAGACCTCTAAAGAAGCAGGCACTCGTGTTTTGGGGGATTTTTTTTTAGAGACAGCCAACATTTTTAGATTTGGTCTTCCATCGTTCTCAAGGATATTTGGAAGAAAAGAGCAGCTTTGTTTCACGGAGTTCATTTGTTTATTCTCTAACGAAAATTATAATTCTTGGTCTGTGGCATCACAATTGGTTGCTGTGGGAATGATTATAGATCAAAAACAAAAAGATTATATCCCTTTTCAAGAGCAAATGAGTAGCAAGAGCAGATGAAATCTTAAAGAAACAAAAATGTTCTTTTCATGCAAATATTTTTATGATAAAACTACAGGGAGATAAATACTGAAACTACAGTCTTTGTGAAACTCGCCGGCAGATTTTAGCTTTGAGGAAAGATGATATTTCCCTCCAGAGTTGGCCTTGAGACATAAATACTCCAGATAATTTTTTCTTTACAGACACAGGGTGAGTAGAAAAAGGGAGTCCTGCACCTAGCATCTTTATGCTGCTTTATTCTAGGCTGGGGGCTGACAGTCTTCCCAATCTGTGTGTGCAACCACCGTCAGGGAGGTGATCCCCTGCACTGTCCTTTACATGCCAAGGGAGGCCCAGTGACAGCGGACAGAAGACCTAGGCAGAAGACCACTGCCCGTGAAGTTGCTGCTCCTCTGCCCCCGCAAAGGCATTTGCTGCAGTGCAGCAGTACTGCAACCTAATGAACCATCTTCGTTCATGGCCTGATAAGTGATACCCACCTGGGTAAGACATGCTTATGCTTGGGAAGTGGTAGGTAGGTCCAAAGAGCAAATGAGGTTCCTGTTTCATTTTAAAACTTACTCCTATATTCATTGCAGAAATATTTACCATGCTAGGCATAGGGATACCCCAATAAATGATACATTCCCTACCCTAAGGAAGCTTTAATTTTAGTGGAAGACAGACAAGTAAAACTATAAAGACTGCAGTGCCATGCAGTAACATGGACGCAGCCACGGCAGAGAGTAAAGCGAATCTGTCATGTGCACAGTGACGGGCCCCCGTCTCACCTCAATACTGGCCTTGTATCCTCGTGCTTCCTTCAGGCGCTGGCACAGAGCATTTTCAAGCAGCTCCCCAGTGCCAGTGGTTCTGCCACCAGGTGTAAATACAATGTGAGCAAGGGAAATAGAAATCTTCACCAAAATGCAGGGGCAGAAAAAGCTTAAGTGGTTTCTTTGATACGTTATGGTTATATCCATTTAATACTCAAATATAAAGTATATCTACTAAAGTGTACAGTTTAAAATGGTGAATTTTATACTACATAGTTTGTATCTCAATAACGAAATGATAAAAACACATTGAATATAATCGTGCAAATTAATTTTTTCACCTAAAACCATTTTGTTTCTTTCAATAAATAAGTCACCTCCTGTCAGAATCCTTGACATCCATCTAAATTCCTAATACTCTTTATTTTATTTCTTTTTTTTTTTTTAGAGAGAGGGGAAGGGAAGGAGAAAGAGATGGGGAGAAACATCAATGTGTGGTTGCCTCTCACATGGCCCCCACTGGGGACCTGGCCTGCAACCCAGGCATATGCGCTGACTGGGAATCGAACCACGACCCTTTGGTTCACAGCCCACGCTCAAACCACTGAGCTACACCAGCCAGGGCCCTGGTACTCTTTAAAATGAGGGGCCTCATACAGAAAGTAAAACTTCTGTAATGTTTCCCATTACCCTGACCTTAAGATGTGTCACTACAGTTTTATTTTCAGAACACTTTTCCCTTTGTTCATTAGTTTCATTTTACCTAGGGGGCCGATCTAGAACACGCCAGCTGTTGCGTTATGTATGGTAGAGGCGAAACTGGCCGAGTCCACATCTTTTAGGTTCCTTGAAGAGGTCTTCTCTTCAGTGAAGCAACATAGATGGACTAGATTGTAAGATTTTAGTAATCCTCAAATATAACTCCACTGTAGAAACTTTATGACACTGGTTCAACCTTAGAAACTTTAGGAAAGTTTTTATTTATTTTGCAGATAATGGGAGCACCCTTGAACTGTGACAGGAAGGATCAATATGGAAGGAACAGGAAAGGAACAAAAAAGGAAATCGATGCCCAGTTGCATGGCAACACCCGCCAAACACCGGTGCTTAGCCTGCAAATTTTTATTCCCCACCTGTCTCCACTGATGACGAGGGGCCAGCTAATTACTGTGGGAGCAAAGGAGACCAAGTTCTCCCACCTCTGCTAATGCAGCACCCTAACTGCTCTTAATACAGAGGGAGGCAGCATTTCACTGTTCATTAACTATGCTAATTATGTTTCTCAATCACTTCAGCCCTGTCTGTACTCCCGAGTTGTAGAACACAATAGAAGAGATCAAACCTAAGCCCACAGGGTCAGGGGAAAGACATCACCACAATGAGAAAACAAAAAGGGATAGCCGGCATCAGAAAGAATCTCGTCTTTGTAACATCTACTTTTAATCATGTTTTATAATAATGAGACAGAATCCCAAGGTAGAGAGAATCTGCAAAGGTCACCCAGTGAAATCACCAACATGATGCTAAACTTCTGCCTCCTAATCCAGTTTAGGAAGTTAAATGCTACTTGACATCCTGTTCACTTTAACAGAAATCGGAGCTGAAACTAAAACAAAAGCAGTAACGACAATGAACCCTGAAGCTAGCAGAAATAAATACAAGGAGGTAATGAATTTGTACTCTCCTGCCATCTTGAAATGTGGGACTTCTTCTAACTGTGAAGTAACAGCTCTGTCTTTGCAAGTCATTTAGCAGCTTTTATATGACATTAACTTGCAGAAACTTAAAGAGGTTTTCACATTTATGAAGGAACGCTTTAAAAATCTTGAGGGTGAATGTCACTTTGTCTCATTTTAATAGATCTGTGAAGCTTAGTTTATTGTAGTGGATGAGTTCTCCTTCCGTCACGGACCTCATCTAAACGAAGCTGGAATTGGACTGGTGGTATGTGGAGAGGAGGGCATTTTGTCGCTCTGTGTCTTCAGTTTTTTTAATTGTTAGGACTAAATAAGTAAGTAGACTCTGGTCTATAGTTCAAAATGTTAAGACCTGAACAAGTCAATACTGATTACTCTCTATAAGAGTTAAGACTGGATCTTTATAACACCTCCCAATCCTTCAAACATTGGCTGCTGTTTCCCCTCCACTTTGTTTTCATAGCGAGGTGGCCAAGGCCGAAAGACAAATGCAGTCACTACTGAGGTCAGAACGTGACCCTAACACCAAGCCCCGCAGGTTCATATCCCAGCACTGCCACTTACTGGCTGTGTGGCAAGACGGACAAGTTACTTAACTTTCCTGTGGTTCAGTTCAGTACCCTCTTCGGTGACGCGGGGATACCGACAGCACCCTCTTGGAAGGACTGATTGAGTTAACATGTGTAATGTGCTGTGAAGAGCCAAGGTAAGACCTATGCACATGTTTGCTATCATTATTATCCCTGCAAAGCTTTTCTAGGCTATGAAGCTCCACAGAGAGGATACACATTATTATTATCATGACGTTAAAGTATTATGCAGTTTAGTTCCAAAGGAGACAGTATAAAGAAATATTCTGAAAACTGAGAGGAGGGAAGAGAAAGAGGAAGGAAGAGGGAGGGAAAGGAAAGGGAAAGGAAAAAGGAACAAGAGTGGGAGGAAGAGTGGGAGGGGACGGGAGAATGAATTAATTGGAGATCTCCATGAGTTGGAGTTTGATGACTGATGAATGCCCACCATCAGGGAACCCTACTCAGCAAGTGAGCAATAATGCAGTTCTGATTGTGCCGCATGCACGAACTTCTTAGTTAATGCCGAATACTCCCACTGCTGCATCTGTGATGATTAAAATTTTCCCAAGACATTGCTAAATCCACAAGTTCATGGGTGTCTTGATGCTTACATACTTCTCTTCTATTCTCTCTGTTTCCCCAACTGGATGGGGTATCCAACAATTACTTTTCAAATAGAATGACAAACTGTTTAGCCACAGTAGAAAAACCATGGCAAATACTATTGCCAATACCATTTATAAAGTTTAAAAAGGAACACATAAATAAGTAAAGGCATCCCTACGATGCAGGGCAGCAACGGGCTCTCCCTCCTTGCTCTGATCCCTTGCTGCAGCATTGTTGAAACTTTGCCCCAGAGCTGTCCTCACAAGTTACATAAACACAGATACATTCATTCAGTCCCTGGGGTTCTCGCAGTGTTAGGAGTGGAGCAAGAAATCATTTCCAGGACTTGAGAATATTTCTGAGATCTCTAGGGAAGATTCCTTAGCATGTTGCCATATCTTTCAAGGGTATAATCCTCTTGCCTACTTGACCTCTGACTTTGCAGTGAGAGGCACAGACCAGATTGCCCACCTCCCCCCACCCCCCACTTTCTGCATTAAGCCATTCCGTTCTCATTGCTACACCTTGGCATGTGCATTTCCCCTCGAGGTCTTGCATTTCCAGCAAACTTCAATGACTCTTCGACCCAGATGTTCCCTGGGAAGCCTCCCCTCAGTACTGCTCTGTCTTGAACAACACCCTCTCCATACCCATTACATTCTTATCATCACATTCTTATAACTATTGGTTCTTTTTCTATTTTTTCTAAAACATTATGAACCCATGTAGGGTACAGCTTATCCTTGATCTTTTTTGTTTGCTAGTAACTGTCAAACAAATAAAGGCATTTGAGTGGTTCCTCTTATAAATAAGAAAACATGTATCAGAAGAGGTAAACTGCTTGTCCAGGGGCATTAAAATCCATTCGGAGACACAAGGGCAGGTTCGACTCATCAGTAAGGACTTAAATTCATATTAATTTCCAGAAATTCCATGAGGTACAACACGTGAAAAGAGCTTCGCAGACATCATAACCACCTCCCTTCATCGTCCTTCAGCCCTCTCTTAACCACTTTCAGAGAGCTCCTCTTAGGAAGGAGGAAAGGTATGGAAGGCTAAATGACCTGTGAGAAAAACCCAGGGTTACTAAGTGACTAACAGGTAGGTTACGAGTATCAAAGTTCACTTGTGTTTACTGTGTGCTCCCTTTGTATAGAAAGTCAAAAGGCCAGGTGCCTAACATATGACGGGGTACCCTCTCAAAACCAGAATTATCTTCTGGAGGGCAGGTCCCTTGTAGTTCAGGCTTCCCCCACCAGATGAGTGTTCTAGGAACCCATCTGTGTCAGTGCACCAGCTGGCATTGTTGTGAAAGGCTGCATTCAGCTTCAGTGAATTTTTTTGAAGACTCTTTCAACACGTTTGCCCATTTCATGCTGGGTGATTTATGAGCACACCTGCACTGAGTGGTCAGCAGTTTTTGACCAAAAATGGCATGACCCCTGCACCCCGCCCCATTCACTGGGTGTCACCCCAAGCTACGTTTTTTTGTTACCCTGGATGAAAAAGCCCTCAAAGGGAAAGGTGTTGCTGATGTAGAAGAGGTGGGACCAAAAAGGCAGAAACATTAACAGGCATCAAAATCGACCGGCTCCAAACTGTCTTGAGCAGTGGAAGAAATGTCTCAGTAGGTGTATTGCATCAAATGGAGAGTACTTTGAAGGTGACTGAAGTTTAAACATATAAGAATACATAATGTTTTATAAATAAATTCAATATTTTGGGTCCCCCTCATATATTCATCTTCATCACAACCTTGTAAGTAGATGCTTGTATTTTCCTCTTTAATAAGAGAACCAAATCACTCAGGGTGAAGTAATGGGCTCAGGGTCAAGCAGCAAACTACTAAAGGGCAGAGTCAAAATATAAACCTTGCTTTCCCCGACTTCAAAGCTCTCTCCAGCATCTGCTATCACAGCCTTCTAAATGCACACTCATCACTCTGGCCCTAAAATCCCAACTTCATTTTCAAATAAAAATGAAACTCGAAACGTGGCCCCTTCTAAATTCTTGCTATTGTCTCTTTGAAGTTAAAAGCTTACTTTGGAACTAGAGACACTTCAAGACGAATTGTTTCCTGAGAGTCTTGGCCTCCACATGGGAACAGGGAGAAAGACAATTTGGACAATGTCCAGTGATGCTGAAGGCCCAATTAGTTATAGTGAACTCGTCTGAGAATAAGGATGGAGAAACAGAAAACTAGAGTTATATGAGATTCCCCCAGGAGGAGTATGATTCCAAGAAGAAGAAGAAAAAAAAAACGCTCACATATAAAAGATACAGAGTTTAATGCTGGTAAGGGAAATGTTTGAGGTTGAAAAAAAGTAGATACAAGAACACACATTAGAAGGTCCAAGGAAAAACCAGCTTTGGGTATTGAGTTGTTTGGTAACAACTACACAATCTCAGAAGGAATGAAAAGCTGTACACACAGAGACCCACACCCTGGTCTTGGATGTGATGTTTCTTCCAGGGTGAGCTGCTGTGTCTGTGTCCTACTAGGTTTGCTTGCAGGGTGCAGACCGCAGCCTGCTGGGAAGCGGCTTTCTGCACCTTTGTATCTTAATTGGTGAGGCTGGTCCTTAGCTGGGAAGAAAGCAAGCATCTTCTCAAATTGCCGTTTGGTAGGCTCATCTTTACTTTAAAAACTACACTGGGAGATTAGTCAGTAGGTGCCTTTGAGTTAAATCTGAGGTGTCTGCATTAAGTGTATTCACTTTTGTGCTGTCGAAAGATAATAACAATCTATTTTCTGAGAGAAAAGGGCCTGAAAATAAGGCTTCACTGTTGATAAGTCAGGTGGGCATGTTGGCCGAGGAAAGCTGCTTTTTTACACAAAGACATTCTTTGTTCTGCTAGCTCCTGTGGTTGGTACTAGCAATCACAGCAGAGAATTGAGGTGGATGTAAAGTTAGTTAGAAACTGACCCAGACACACACTTTGGGTAGTCACCTGCTGCGTGCCCGGTGCTGAGCATGTTGCCGTAGGGCCAGTGGCAAACAGAGGGGGTGCAACGCCCGATCAGAGAATGGTTCCATCTGAACATAGAAGGGGTTCAGAATAAGAGAAGGGTAACATAGTAAGTGTTGACTGCATTGGTTTTAGAAAGCATGGTTTCCTTTTTCTTCTCTTATTCTTATTACTACTATTTTTTTTTTTTTTACTAATTTCAGTAAAGCCCTAGGGGTTTGGTCAATGACAGTGATAGGGAGACACCAGGGTTTCACTGATTCTAACAGATACTTTTTTCACAGTTTAATATCTCTATAAAAGTCATGTGCATCTCAAAGCTGATGGCGTCTATTTGATGAGATGAGTAATAGTTACTAAGACAGCTGAGCACTTGCATCAGGGACTCTGCTCAGAATTTTCTATGTATTTAGTCGAAATGCCCTATGAGGTAGGTAAGTACTAGGACTGCTTCCTTTGCAGGAGTGAAGAAACTGAACTACAGAGGCTCAGTGACTGGCTTAAAGTGACCCAACTTGAGCCGTGGCTCCCCTCAGGCAGCCCACCTCCAGGCCTATGTGCTTTGCTGCTGCTCCGTATGCTGTTCCTCTGCGCATGGGCAGTGCCTCCCCACCTGTACCTCCAACCCCGAGTACCAGGAGACTCCACTTCGGAGTAGTCAATTGAGCCATTCAGTACCCCCCAGTGTCTTAAGATTAGGTTGGTACAGCTCAGGTATAAATAACTTGTTACTACATTTTATTTCATGACATCACTCATTTCTTCTCATTACATTATACAAGTCACCATAATTTGTTCAATTTTGTTTTAAAGTTCTAATCTTTGGGACTCATGTGTCAAAAATATTTTAAAATGGGCCCTGGCTGGTGTAGCTCAGTGGATTGAGTGCGGGCCTGTGAACCAGAGGATCGAAGTTCGATTCCCAGTCAGGGCACATGCCTGGGTTGCAGGCCAGTTCCCAGCAGGGGACACATGAGAGGCAACCATACATTGATGTTTCTCTCCCTCTCTCCTTCCCTTCCCCTCTAAAGATAAATAAGTAAAATTAAAAGAAAAACTTAAAAAATATTTAAAAATGGAGGCTTTTCCCTGATCTACGGCTCTCTTCAGCTTGGCATAAGAGATGAAAATAGATCTCTGGCATCCCCCCCTTGCTTACCTCAGGAAGATGGGGGAGCCACTTCCAAGAACAATCCAGTACATTCAAATGTGGGGGAAAATCGGGGACAGGGGAATGTGTATGTGTTTGGTTTCTTGTTTGTATCTCTGTAGTGCCCTAATGAATATTCCCTCTCATGAGTTTACACTTAAATTATAACCTGATTGAAAGCAGATATGACAAGTGGTTTCATATTACGAATGCTTGCAGGTTTATAAAACATTGAGCGATGAAGGCTGTTTGTGTACAAATGTGCTTTGGCACACATGGTCAAATACACCAAAAGCCTTCTTTTAGGGCAAATAGAAATGTTTTCTTTTGTGGTCACCACTTTGATGACGGACAACTTTGTCTCTTCTATGGAAAAGTGCAATGTTTACCAATGGCAATGAAGAAATGTCTATGGATAAGAGAATGCATTCTTAGCATGTCACAGAAAAAACACTGGCTTTTCCCAGGGATAGTCATGCAATGCAAATTGCTAAGTACGACATTTTCACAGAAATTTTTGATATAAATATTGTTCCAGTTGAAGACTTAGGTTCCTGGACTCCAAAATGAGGGCACAGTAAGAATCAAGCAGGGAAAGATTTAGGTCTCTAGAGCCGATGAGTTAAGGTGCAGTGAGTGTTCTAACAACAAGGAGGCACATGTTTGTGACCTGGTTCAACCACATATTAAGTATGTCACCTTGGGCAGGTCACTCTTTTCTCAACCTTGTGTTCCTTACCTCTGAGAAGAGAGGGTTCAACTACATGATGTCTGAGATCTATTCTCAGAAATCCCTGAACTCTAACCATTTAAAAATATGACTGAAGCAATGTTTTTAAATGTCTATGTCTTGGCACCATCTCAGTTTCATTATTTGTGAACTGTTAGGAACCGCTCTGTCTGGTTTCAGGAGTTGTAACTGCCCCTTGTGGCTAAGGCTGAGTGAGTGACCTCTGAACTGTGAGCCACTGAGGAAACAAAGCTTATCTCTCTGGCAAGAGCGCTGCCTCTGCCACCTCTAGCCCCCAATGCTTGGTTGGTTATTCAGAGTCTATGGGTAAGACCCCTCAGAGGAGAAGCAACCCATGCCAGACACGATCATGTGGGAGGCCATCTAGAAAGGACTCGGGGGCTGCAGCAAAGTGAGGGTGAAGGACCCTCAACGCCCCCAGCTATTTTGACATGGCCTGAGTCCCCTTTCCATCTGGGAGAAGCTCTGGGAGAAGTCTGAGAGAAGCATTTCCTGGCTCTAATCCACTTAAGCCTGAATCTTGACAGGGAGGGTGTGCAGCCCTCTGCCGGCTAGAGTGGTTTCTGGGGTAATCAGGCATAAGAAAAAATATGTAAAATCCTGTGAAACCTGCTTTGTTTAGAATGCTCTCAATTAAATAAGGGTCCAAGCAAGAAGTGAGTTTGTTCCTCAAAGTTTTATGGCTCTTTAGCTATCTGAATCTGACTCAAAATAGGCCCTCAGAGTTCTTTGTGATCTATTGTTTGACCCTTACTGCCTGACATTGATTGATGAGCCTTACCTCAATTCCTGTGTTACAAACCCAATAAATACCATTGAGGTAAGGACTCGTGATCTTTCTCCCTTGAGAGACTAGCCACTTTCCTCCCCAAGCAAATCATGTTTTGGTAGCCTTATGTTCATCTGTGGCGGATGAGGGGGGGGGCTGTGTGCGGAGCTGCCCCCCACAGTGAAGGAAATAATGTATCTTTTTTCTTTACCTATCTCATTATAATATTGTGAAGACCTTAGTTTAATAGACGAGGTGCCACATACGAGCTGCTATGAAAAGAGAAGAACAGGAGACTGATAACCACACTGTCTCAGACAAGAGGCTGGTGATCAGCTGCCCAGACAGGAGGCGTGAGCA
>PVKM010050176.1:0-10771 GCA_004027735.1 Carollia perspicillata
TGGGCTAGGCCAGGGTCAGACAAAAGCTTCATATCCCCAAGCCATCAGTTCCAGATGTACAACAGTTATCATACTAGCTGCCACCTGGTAGTACCCAGCAGTGACTAACAGTGAGTAACTCACGCTCTGAACAGTATGAGGCACACGGTTATTAACATCAACCGGTAATAATCTAAGATACTCTGCTAAGCACTTTTGATATAAAGTGATTCATTAAATAGTCACAACAGATGATAAGGCCATGAAGAACCTCCTTGGCCTCGGAGAGGAGCAGCCCCAGACCTGTTCCCTGGTAGAAGGTAGCATCTTTCTGATAAATACAAGGATCCTTCTTCTTCAACAGGGAGAGTGTCCTGTAAAAGTCTCGCTCCTGCTGGGGGTCAAATTCCTAGGGCAAGAAAAGGATTGGGAACAGATGTCAGAAGGAAGTGGTGAGAGCGATGGAAGGCAGTAAAGTAAGCAACTGGGGTAGGTGGACTGAGAGGGTGTGGGTATTAGGGTGGAGGGAAGGGCATACATTAGATGGAATGAAAGGGGATGCCACTAGGGAGAGGCAGGTGCCGTGAGGGGGTGTCAAACAGGGAGAGAAGGAAGGGAGGGCCATACATAATAAGTACAGGACCTGCAACAGAGGAGGGTAGCAGACAAAGGGCAGATACTTCCTGAGGACCTGGGATTGACAAGGGGCAGGTAGAAGAGATGGCCCAAGGCAGACAGGGGTAGGGACTGGGCTGCACAGTGAGGTGGGAAGATGATGTGGCTGATGTGGGGAGAAGCTGGATGCCCCCTGTGGCAGATGCCCCACTTAGGGGACAGAGTAGGAAACAGAAATGGTTAGATCCTTGGAAGGTAAAAAGGGGGTGAAAGGGGTCACACCAAACACAGCAGGATGAACAGGTGGGTCCATAGCAGTGGGAGGAGTGGATTTGACCACACCCTGGGAATCAGGAGGGGCACCTGTCAGATACTCGTGGGAGACTGGGGGCGGGGGGTTGGAAGTGACGGGTCTGAGCGCTAGCCGACCCCAGTAGTTGGGGTCAGAATATGGTGGCGGCCTTGAATGCCTCCCGTACGTCCGGAGCCGGGGTGAGGGAGCTCACCACCCGCTCGTCACTGGAGTCAGACTCGGAGCTGGAGTCCTCTCCGCCGTCTCGGTCCCGGTATCGATCTTTCACTGCGGGGCACAGATGGGAGGCCCCCAGATCAGAATGGAGGGACCATACCAATCCCCACTTCCCAATGGTCCAGAAGCGTCGACGGCCCGCGAGCATGGGCCCCGCACTCACGCCGTTGCAGCTCCTCGCGTTCCCGGTAGCGGCTGTACCGCGCTGCAAACGCCGCGTTTACCCGCAAGGGAGAAGATCCGCGCGGATCCGGCATGGCGGCCCGGCCTCCCACTGCGCACGCGTACAGCGAGCGCCCCCATGCGACCAGCTGCTCCAGGCCTCCGCCCAACGCCCAATAAGAACTTTAAAGGGGGAGGAACTTCGCGAACCTCGCCTAACCCCGCCTTCGGATTTTCCGGAATCTCTTACGCCTCCTGACCGCAGTCCACGCCCACGGTCACGCCTCTGCAGGGAAGGGCTTCAGCCACCGCCCACCCCACCCCGGGGCAACCGGCACCCAGCTGACATCTGGGGGCCCTTTCTCCACTCGCGGTTTCCTGCCTCCCTTCCGTTCCGACAGTGCAAACCACTGCCCCACCCAACTCACTCACTCCTGGCTCCCTGGGAATTACTGCTCTATTCCCTCCCCCGAAGCATCCATGATCTGCGACCCTGGTGCCCACCCCCGTGAATATCGTGGACGTGTGACTCTCCATCGCAGACTCAAAAGTCACAAGCCACCAGTATTTGGTCACGCACAAGAATTAATTTAATGGGTAAAACATTAAATTACCACACAACTTTTTTCCACAAAGATTAATAAATAGAATCTTTTTTTTTAATGCTGTACAAGAAGAGACTGGAAAACAAGCTTCCAACAAAATATGAAGGAACTCATACTACCCTTTTATTCATTTGGAATTCCCCCCACCCCCCATGCTCAAAAGCAGTGTGCACCTTGAGGTCTCTCTCTGGGTAGTCAGTCAAAGCTGCCAGGTTCCAGGAGCCCTGGAAGCAATGACCTCACTCTGGGTGCTCAGGCTTTAAATGCCCTGCCCTTCAGACTCATCAGCTGCCCCAGCAGTCTAGGGCGTGGAGGAAACTGAACCGTTTAGGTGGCTGTTGCCTACAGGAGTCCTTCTCACCAAACACACAATAGGGAAATACAAATGAGAAATGCCCCTTAAACACACAAACCCAAGAAATCAATATCAACAAGCCACAAACTGGTGTCCCTCCAGTTTGGCAGTGGGCAGGAAGAGCAAAAAGAGAAAGTGTTTCTTTCCTTTCTTTTGAGATAGAACCCAGCTGGGTCCCGTTGCTGCAGTAGGTGGCCCTGGGTCACAGTGGTGCCACCATGTGCCCCTGTAGTATGTCCATAAGATCCTGAGCCCCTCTTCCCTGTGCCAGCTCCAGGGGTGTGAGCCCCTTGGTATCCCTGTGATGGAGATCAGACTCAGCAGCTAGGAAGCTGACCACAGCTGTGTGGCCCTCTCGCACTGCCAGATGGATGGGGAGCGCCCCGGTGTTATCAGGGGTGTTGACATCAGCACCATGCTCTACCAAAACCTTCAGAGTGTCGAGGAATCCAGTGCGGGCTGCATCATGGGCTGGAGTGGTGCCAGAGGCATCCTGGACATTGGGGCTGGCACCTTGCTTCAGGAGCTCCAGGGCGATGGTGGGGCTGCCAAACATCATGACCTGTGCAGGGACAGAGTGCAAGAGGGGTGTCCTCAAGGGAGGGATTCCAGGAAAAGACATCCATGAAAAGAGGGTTCATTCAGAAACAGGAAACATCAGAGAAGAAGTCATCTGGAGAATGGAAAAAGCCCAGGGAACACAAACCCCTAGAGAACAAGGTCTCCTAGGAAGAGCAACCCCACCAAGAAACTGGTAACCCCCTAATGATAAAACAGCTCCTTAGGAATAGACCTCATGCAGACTTTCAAAGAACCTAAGACCCTCTCCAAAGAACCAGAAGACCACCCCACTTCAGATGTGGGAAATCACCAGGAAACAAAAACCTCCAGGAAATTGGTCTCAAAATGAGAACTGTCCCCCACCCCCAAGAGATAACAGTCACCTCAAGGGAAAGGAGATGCCCAGGGAATCTGAAATGCCTTCTCCAAATAAATAGCCCCCTTCATATAATTGTAATGTTCCCCAGAGCACCTGAACTCCTCAATGCGGTTCTCCACTAAAATGACTCCCAGAGAATAGGGTACTACCATGCAATCTCCAACTGTTCTCCCAGTAGGACCCTCCCCATACACCAGGAATCTGAAAACACCCGACATCACATCCCCCCTACCCCCAAGAAACTGGATACCTCTCATGGAACCCAGTAGACAATAAAAACGCCCTGGAGACATGAATCCCTCCTATCAGCGATCGGATTCCCCGTCTCCCGTCCCCATAGAAGCCCAAAGAAACCAGAGCCGTCCCCATGAAAATGGTACCCAAAGAAGCTGAACCCTCATTCCTGGAATAAGAACCTTCCCAGGGAAACTGAATCCCCGGCACCCAAAGAATAAGGAATTCTCCAGAGATGGAAAGCCTTCCCTTCCCCCATCTAACTAAAGGGGACCTCAAGGAGCAACGTCAGCTCAGAAATGGAGGACCGGATCCCAGTCGGCCACCACCGGGGCCAGGAGACTTTGGGGAAGGGGTCTGGGATCTCAGTTCTCTCCTGGCTCTGCCGCTCCGGCCTTGCTGCTGTACTGACCGGCCTCACCTGCAGCGCTGTCTTGCCGAAGCGGTTCAAGACGTCGGGGTGCACCAGCTCACGGGACAGAAGGCGGCACACCTCCTGCACGTCGCCCCGGGCCGCGGCTCCGCTTAGCCGGTCGCCGGCGCAGACCTCCTCCAACAGCATGTCGACAATGACGGCCTGAGAAGCCCCCAGCCCCACCCCGGCGCGGTCAGGGCAGGGAAAACCGCGAATACTGGCCCAAATAGCACTCCCTCAGAGTGCACAGCCAGCGCAGGGCTCCCGGCCCGGCTAGCCAGTCCCGGGCTCCAGAGCGACCCCCACCTTCCCGGCCGGCTCCTCCCCTCTGTCAGCCCGCAGGTTGCTAGGGGCTGGGAACCGGGCCCAACCCTCCGAGGCCCGCGGGGGGCCCGGTCTCCGCCCAACTTACCCTCCCTCTTCCTCTACGGGCGGGGTCTCTTCTGAGCCGAAGAGGCGGACGCGGCCGCAGAGCAGTCCGCTAGGGGGCGGAGGCAGCGCGCTCTAGGTCCCGCCCTCGAACGCGGCAGATTTGTTTTCTTATGAACTCGCTACTTTGTAGCCCGGCTGTGTTGCTCAGCGCCCGACCTTGAGGCGCACAACCCACACGTTCAGTGCAGCCAATGGCTGCGCGTTGCCGAGGAGGATTTGCGCTCCGCCGTGGGCGGTGCCGTTTCTGATTGGCCGACCCGCGGTGATTGGTAGACCGCCAGCAATGGCGGGGTTTTCGGTTTTTCAAATGCGCCTGGCGGGCGGGAGAGCGGGTCCGTTTAACTGACCCGAGAGAGAGGTCAGGGGTAGGGTAGGGCGGGCTGCTCCGGGACCTCGGCACCTCTGTGAGGGAAAAGAGGTAGGACGGGGGCTGCCCAGTCCAGGGTTCCTCCATTCAGCCACGCGGTAAGAATTTATTCGCCCTCACAGGGTGCGGAGAATTTTATACAACAACCGTTCCCAGTGCTGGGGAGCGCACAAGCACCTAAATAATTTAAGATAGCTTTAAGCACCGTGAGAAAAATAAAATGGGGAAATGAAGGTGGGTGAGGAAGAAATACCGTTTCGGCTCAGATTGAGCCAGCCGTAGCATAAGTGCAAGGGCGAGGAGAAACGTTCACGCCGCAGCTGCCACGTGGTTGAGTCTAGGAGGTGGCTCTTACAGAGACCTTCATTCAAACATTTATTGAACACCTGCTGTGTAGTAGGTGCCCAACTGGAGAGCGAACTACCGTTTAGGGCACGAGAGGACAATAATTAAATCTTTAAAGAGCGGTAAACGATAAGGACCTGATAAAACGGGATAAATGATAGTCTATTGGGAAAGGAAGGCCTTTGAAATACAGAGGTCAGGGAAGGCCACTCTGAGTTGGTGACACTGATTTGAAACTTAAAGAAACGGACGTGAAGGAGCCTTGGGGATATCTAAGGAAAAGCTTGCCAGGTCAAGGGCACTACAGACGCAAAGCGCTTAGGTGGGAGCGTGCCTGGTGTGTCCAGGAAGAGCGAGGAGGTGAGGGCTGGCAGGTGGCAAGGAGGGTAGCTCAGATCAGACTAGGCTGGTGGGTTACCTTGAGGATTGATTTAACCAGATAGGAAGCATGGGAGGGTTCTGAGTAAGAGTCAGGATCTGACTTAGAGGTTTACAGGCGCCCTCTGGCGGCTGAGGGGAACTGACTGGTTGGTGAGAAAAGTCCCCAGCCAGGATGGAGGTGGAGGCAGGGCGGCTGGCCTAGATAAAGTATGACCTCCGCTGAAGGATGAATAAGCGTTGCCCACCCCCATCCCACAATTCAGGGACGCCCCTGGCATCCCCAGTCCCCAGGCAAGAAGCACATACACAAAGGCTAAATTCATCTTTTAATGCCATCCTAAAATGCAGAGGAATGGGCCAGAGAGGCCTCTGGGCTCAGCAGCTGTGAAGGAGGAGGGGCCCTCACATCCCCTAAGGCAAGTCACTGCAAGAAGGCACTCCTGGAGGGACTTGAAAGCCCCTCCTCTCTTCATCTGAAAGTGAAAGTGTAGGAGCTGGGAGGCAGAGGTAGGAGGGAGACCATCCCTTCCAGTCTACGGGTAGAGAACAAGACTGGGGGGCGGGGGGCCCAGGTGCTCTGAGCAGGAAACAAGAAACTGCTAAGCCAACAAGCAGCCTGCTCACACGCACCTTCCCCACCTTCCTTCCCTCTCTCTAAAGTCTGTAGTCAGGGCCTATGGAGAGGGAGGCCCATGTTCAAGCCCCTACATCATCTCCCTTCTAGCTGGTACGAAGTTGATAATCTGCAAGAAAACAATGAGCAGGGACCATCTCAGAACTGAAGAAAAGGCAGAGAGGGACAGTCCCCCCTGCCCCTGCCCCCCAGCTTCTTCCTAGCCCCAGTGTTCATGATCAACCCTGCCAGGCTAAGGATGGCGTCAAACACAGGGACTGTACCCATGGTAATACACCTGTGTCCAGGCAGCAGATGGGGGTGCTATGTGTTTGTAGCACTCAGGAACTGCTGACTGCCCCCATTTTAAAAACGAGCGAACCAAGGCCCGGGGTGGCATGCTGACAAAGACAGGGTAGGCCTGTTGCGTTTTGGAGCCCTCTGAGCGAAAATCAAAGCTCTAAGACCATCCCCATCATCTATCTCCTGGACCCCATTGTCCAGGGAGTCAGGCTGCCTTACCACCACTCTGGGTGATGTAGCGGACCCAGGGCAGGGCCTGGTAACCGCTTTTCTCGATGATCTTCATGTATCGGACCTGGAAGGAAATGAAAGGAGGTAGCCCAGGCTGGTGGGGAGAGGGCTTTGCTGGGGCCAGGGGAATATATGTGACACAGCTGGGGGGAGCAAGATGGCACAGTCTGGGAGTAATGATGTGACATGACCTGGGACAAAGATGTGGCATGGACCGAGGGAATGGGGGAAAGGAAGCTGGTCCAGGACAGTGGTCCAGAAAAAGATGGAACAGTGTAAGGAAATAGACACAACACAACTTTGGGGGGACGAGGTGACGCAGGCCACGGGATAGGTCAACAGCTTGTGGGTGGGAGAGGGACGAAGTGAACAAACTAGTGGGGAATAAGACGGCACAGAGCAAAGTGAGAGGTAGAGGGAGAGGAGACCCAGGCTGAGAATAGACGAGGCAACACTGTTCTGGGGAAAAGGCAAGGTTGACTACGGAGGAGAGGTGACCCAGGTCAGGGGAGAGAGGTGACCTGAGACAAGAGATGGCAGAGAGGGGAACCTACTGAGGTCAAAGAGGACAGCCACCCTGCCCACTTCCCTCACCTGAATCCCGGAGACGGTGAAATAGGGGATCTCAAACTTGACGCCAATGGGTGGTCGGCCCTCTTCCTCCTCCTTCTCCACACTGGGGAGGCCAAAGTGGGCACGCATCAAGTACTCCTTGCCCCCCTAAAGGTACATGGGAGCATTAGACACACTGAAAGACCCCTAAACACCCCAATCTTCACAACAGCTCTTGTAGCAGGCTCAGCTCTCAGCCCATTTTACAGACAAGAAAGATTCCTGCCCAAGACTCACAGCCAAAACTTCTGACTGCATAGCCTGGATAGAGGGTGTGTGGGGAGCTTCTAATCACCATCTCCCATTTTTCAGGCCCTGATGAACCCTTACCCCAGATTCCAGGGACAAACCAAATCCTTCATGGGCCCAAGGATGTGGGTAACATAATCCTGCCTCTTTCAGATGGGTAAACTGAGGCTCCATGAGGGGAAGAGGGTTTCCTAAGGCCATCGAGGGTACCCAGCTTAGAGAGGCAAGAGTAGGGTGGGAATCCAAACCCAAGGCTTGTTTCCTCCAGACCTGGGGAGGGAGCTTAACCACCACACAGGCCTAGTGTCCAGCTCTGTTACCCGCAAGGACAACCAGGAGCAGGCAGATGTAGGTCTCTGATTGGTTCTCCACCTGACCCTCAAGAAGTCGGAGTGGGTCCCTCCAGATTTCCACCCTTCTCCAATGCTCACCGGGAAAGACTTAATACTCCAAATCACAATGTTCTTCTCGGGCATGTACTTGGCACTGCCCACACTGGTCTTGAAACGTGGGGAGTCAGCATCACTGGGTACTGGCACAGATATCTCCACACCGTTGGCCACCGACTGCTTCTTAAACTGTCCTTTGGCCTGTTGGGTCGGGGGGAAGAGGGTGCAGCAGGAAGAATAGGCTCATGGGTTTTGCAATTATTCAAGAAGCACTTTCCATGCACCATCTCATTGGGAACCTCCATAGTCCTGAACTGGGGAAACACTGTCCTGCCCAATTCACAGAGGACGAAAACAGAGGCTCTGAGAAGCAAAGACAATTCGCCTGCAGACATAGCCGGCAGGTGCCAGAGCCAGGTCTACACACATGAGAGACTTCAGAGGCTCTATCCGTGGTGCCTTCCATTTGGAAAATGGCATACACCTTTACCTGGTTCAAAATGACTGAGCCCATCACAGAGGTGTTTTCATTCGATAGGGGCCACTTACTGAACCCCTGCCATGTGCCAGGCCCTGTGCCAAGCATTTAACCCTCTCAGTGATTCTCTAATGCAGGATCTATTCCTCAGGTCCATTTTCCAAGAGACTGGGGCACAGAGAAAGAGCCCTTTGCCCAAGTCACATAGCTGGTAACTGGCACAGGAGCAATGCAAACTGAGCCTGCATCATCAATCATTACAAGCCCTCCTTACAGATAGACGAAGTTACAGCACTATATTCATATCCCGAGCTGTGCGATACAGAACAAGCTTTTGACACAAGGATTCAAAGTGCTCCTTGTGTGGTAGCTAACACTGTAATTACTGCTGTTATTTATTCATTTGGGGAGGAATATTTGAGAGGTGGGATCAGGGGTAGAGGGCCTGGAGATAAATGGGGGGGGGCATTGTTTTTACAGAAGGCACCAGCTTTAATACCCCTCTCCCTTTCTTGCTTGCAGAGATGGGGACATTAAGGGGCATCAAGACCCTCCCTGGTGACCTTCCACTGTGCAACCTAGCTCCCTGGAAACCCCAAGACCAGGGAACAAAGTCAAATCTAAGAACACAGACTCCTGAGTCAGGTGGACCCAAGTTCAACGTGGAGGCACCCTCTTCCTAGATAAGTGACGTCTTAATCCCTTGGGCTTCAGTTTCCCCATATGTAAAAGAGGGCCAAACTATAAGCTCTGGAGTTCTTTCATGGGGCACCAGAACACACGCAGAGCTGTTTATGGCAATAGGAACCAGAACAGCCAAGAACTGAAAATACCCTATGTGAGAGAATGGAGAGATATAGAAGATTTCCGTGGTGGAATATTCTGCAGCTGTAGAAATTGATGCACTAAGCTATGACACCCGGAATTCATCATCAAATCAACATCCCGTGAACAAAGTAAGTTATACACACAATCATACAGCCTGGGTCCACCAGTATGAGGGTCAGAAACTGGCAGAATAAAATATTGGTAGTTACACATGTAGGTGGCAAAATTATGAAGAAAAGCAAAGAAATCATTTACATAAAATTCAAGATTGAGTGCTCACTTTGGCAGCACATATACTAAAATTGGAACGATACAGAGAAGATTAGCATGGCCCCTGCGCAAGGACGACATGCAAATTTATGAAGCGTTCCATAAAAAAAAAAAAATTCAAGATTGAGCCCTGGCAGGGTGGCTCAGCTGGTTTGAACATTGTCCCATACAGCAAAGGGTTGCGGTTCGATTCCTGGTCAGGGCACATACCGAGGTTGTGGGTTCCATCCCTTGTTGGGGTGTGTATGGGAGGCAACTGATTAACGTTTCTCTCTCACATCAATGTTTCTCTCTCCCTCTCTGTCACTCTCTCCCTTCCTCTCTCTCTAAAATCAGTAAACCTATCCTTGGGTGAAGATTGAAAAAAATTCCAGATGGTGATTCCATCTGGGTAAGGGGAGAGCAGAAATTGGGGGAGTGGGGTAGGGACATGTGGGGATTCAGAGGCTCTGGTCAAGTACCTTTGAATCAGCTGGGTAGTTCATTATTCTTTAAATCATATAAATATATATATTTATTAAGAGAGTAAATTAAACATGTAAGTAAAATAGATCATCTGATGATAATAGGAGAAAAACTAGAGCAAAGAAGGGAGGTAGGGAATGCTGGGAGTGGGGTACAATTCTAAATAGGTAAATGAGGGAAGGCCTCTTGGAGGAGGTGACATTTAAGTAAAGAGCCTAAGGAAATGAAAAAAAGGAGTCATGTGTATATCTGGGTGAGTGGGAGGGGAGTGACCCAGGGAAAGGAAACAGCCAGAGCAAAGGCCCTGCATGGGTGGGGGGACCAGTTCCTGGCATGTTTGGGTACCAGCCAGCAGACCAGTGTGGCTGGAGGAAAACGAACCAGGAGCGAGGTGGGAGAGGGGGTGGAAGGGGCAGATCAAGTACTGTGCACAACTGTTCTTCCAACCCACCTTGACCATGATCTCTACACGGCTATGGGAGAACTTCTCAATGACAGACTCAATCCAGATCAGCGGCTTGACCTGCAGACAGAGGAAAGGGGAGCTTTGGAGGCCCTGGGGTCAACTCTCCTCCCCTGCCATGGGGTTTGACCCTGTCTCACCTGGGTGCTGAGGCGGTAAGACATGAGCTCGAAGTCACCGTCCGGTGGGATAAAGGAAATGGTGCGGTCATTGTCAAAACGAGAAAGTCGCACACACTGGTGAAATTTCACATCCTCAAGTTCCACGGATTTGTTCTTGCTCCCTGAAACTCAGAGCCAAGCATGCAGGATGACCCTAGGGGCCAGGAGAGGGTTCCTACTCCTATGTTAATCATCCACTGCTATTATCACCCCCATTTGACAGATGAGGAAATTGAGGCCCAGAAGGGATGAGTAACTTGCCCAGTCACCCCATTGGCACTGTCAAGCTTTTAAATACAATGCTATTATGTCTTCTAGGATAGTCTAGAATGTCAGCTCCATGAGGGCCA
>PVKM010050177.1:0-10781 GCA_004027735.1 Carollia perspicillata
AGCAATGAAGAAACGTCCTTGGGTGCAGACGAACAAAAATAGAGCGTGCACGCATGTCCCAAGCGCACAGGACAGGCCGCGCTGTCCTGTGGGCACAGCCGCCGCAGCCCCATCCTCACGTGCACTTCTGCGCAGGCGCAGTCTGGTCGCGGACTCCGCCCCCCAGCCCCGCCTCTTCTGCGGCACCGACCCAGGTCCCGGGTCTCGGGCGGTCTCTTGTCCATTGTTTTCGAGTTCCTGAGGGCCTCAGTGTGCAGGGCTATGTCGAGGAGACCCTGAGGTTGTCCCCTCGCTCCTGTCCATGGCCTTAACACCAGCCACTCAGGGTCCTTTTCAAGGCAGAGCGCCCTGGCGACCACGGTGGGTGTCAGGGAAGCGGCTCCCCTGCTGGCCCCCAGCACCGCATGCTCAGAAAACCGTCCGGGTAAAACAGGAACCGTCGACGGCAACGAGTTGGACTGGTGACAGTTCGTCACGGTGCAGTTGACAGGCAGTTTGCTGGTTTCTGTGATGCAGCACATGATGGTGGCAGCTGGCCTCGTGGCAGGGAACCCGTGCCAGGGCTCGGCGGGTTTCCTGGAACTCCGCGCACTCCCCGGGCGCTGATGCGCGCGCACAGGCGCGCACGAGGAAGCCCGGTGCTGCTTCCCGTTTGCAGACGCCTCCCCCGCCCTCCAGCTCCAGGTGAGCCCGACTGCACACCTCCCTTCCGCGAAAAGAGAAGGCAGTTCTTCCGAAATGTTCCCGGGCCTTCCGGAAAACGTCAGTCCTCCTCCACGTTAGAAAGGCTTTGTCACGTTTGAGATTCGGGAAGTCCGCAGACACGCTTGGTCGGCCGGGCCACGGTGTTGCTGTGAGCCGGCACCCCGCCGAGCCCCCGCAGACACGGGAGGCTGTGGGAGCAGGCGGGTCCACACCGGTCCTGCACAGAGCAGCAGTTTTCGTGGGGTTTTTAAATATTTTATTTATTTACTTTTAGAGAGGGGGACAGGAAGGACAAAGAGAGGGAGAGAAACGTCCACGTGTGGTTGCCTCTCACGTGCCCCCTGCTGGGACCTGGCCCACAGCCCAGGCACGTGCCCTGAATGGGAATCGAACCAGCGACCCTTTGCTTCACAGGCCCAGGCTCAGTCCATTGAGCCACACCAGCCAGGGCCAGAGCAGCGTTTTGATAGGACACAAAACCTTGCTTTCCGAGTAGATCACTTAAAAAGTAAAATGACGTTCAGAGTCTATTATCCCAAGCAAACCAGGAGTTCAAGAAAACTTTGTCCTTTTAACAGAAAGCGAAAACCAGTGTTAACTTTGAACCAGTGAGCTTTTGGTATCAAAACTCAGTTTAAAGTAAATGTGTTTTAATCTTAGCTTGAACAAGCGTAAACTCTCCCTCCAGAGATCGCCTTTCCACAGCCACACTCTGTCCTCCCCTCCTCCTCGCACCGAGCTCCAGGGCAAATTTCTTTCCCCTCACAAGAGCGTTTTCTCGCCTCGGGCCTTTTCTGTGGAAGCAAGCACTGTGCCTTCCTGGCCCAGGGAGGTGTCTCCTCGTTACTGCTGCAGCTGTGATCACCCAGGTACTTCGAACCTTTGGCCCTCAAAGACCCCCGTGTCCAGTGCGCCCTCGGAAGCAGGCGGCTGCAAGCCGACAGGCACACAGGTGCCGTTCGGACTTCCAGAGCCCTGCTTCTTCGTGAAAACCAAGCCCTCACGCAGCTCCTCAGCTCGGCTGCACAGCTGTTCACGCGTCGGCCGGAACTCGGAAAGGAGGGGACACCACGTCCGTCCGCACTGCTGCTCGCGGCTCACTGCCCTTGTCGGGAAACCTCGGGGACCGCAGTGAGCTCCCGCCTTGCACATTCGCCCAGGGCGAGGCCCTCGGGCGCGTCACCCGAGAGACCCGGGACGCTCGCTGCTTGAGCAAACACCGCGGGCCGTTGCAAAATTGGCCCTCATCTCCAGCCCATCTCCCCAGTGTGTTTGCTTTTCACAACTGCCCTGGGGTGACCTGCGGGCACCTCGCCTCGGCGCTCCCCAGCCTCCTCGGCGCCAGGAATCGGTTTCGCTCACCTGCCGCTGCAAGGCCTGGTTCTGTACCAGGCCACGGACCGGGGTGGGGTGTGGCCCGGGGGTTGGGACCCCCGCCTGGCGGGATGTTAGGCAGAGTCAGCTACTATCCCAGGCTGTATTTCTTCTCTTTTTAAAACAATATTTCACTTATTTATGTTTAGAGAGACAGGAAGGGAGGGAGAAAGAGAGGGAGAGAAACATTAATCAGTTGCCTCTTGCATGTGCCCTGACTGGGAATCGAACCGGTGACCCTTTGGGGCGCAGGCTGGCGCTCAGTCCACTGAGCCACACCAGCCGGGCCTGTATTTCTTTTTTAAAAAATATTTTATTAATTTTAGAGAGAGGGGATAGGAGAGAGAAAGAAAGGGAGAGAAACATTAGTCAGTTGCCTCTTGCATGTGCCCTGACTGGGAATCGAACCGGCGACCTTTCGCTTTGTGGGGCAACACCCAGCCCATTGAGCCACACAGGCTGGGGCCAGGCCATCTCTCTTGATAACATGTTTTATAACAGTGGTAACGTGGAGCTGCTTGATTAATAACTGAGGCAGTGCCCTGGCTGGCCCTCCCTGGACTGAGGCGGCACTCGGACTATGGCCAGAGGAGGCGCCCCGGGGTCCTCCGAAAGGGTAGTCCCCATGGGTTGGCCTGAAAATGAGGCGCAAGACCCCCCAGTTTTGTCTAACTGGAGCGTTGGGGCCCCCGAAGGACAGTTCCCAAGCCGAGCTCACAAAACAAACACGATTTTCTAGTTTGGGACTTCTCTAAAATACTTTCTCAGTTTAGGTGGTTTTCCCACTTGAAGGATTTATGTCAATAGTGACTCCAACCGATAAGCCTTTTGTGGCTTGACTGTGGACACGAGCGTCCTGAAGAAAGTGGCCCCCGCAGCGTGCACAGCCTCCGAGAGTGGGAGGCGCCTGCAGCCACAAGCCCAGGGGCCCACGGCCGCAGCAGGCTCCCCTGGGCCGGGGTCACTGGGGCCCTCGGCCGCTCCCCTGAGAGCGGAGGCGCTCCGAGCCCTAGTCTGCTCACCTGGCCACCAGGCGCCCCCGGGAAGCGCACCCTCCAGATGGTGGGGACCGGAAGAGCCCTTCCCCCTGGTCACAAAGGCCGGCTCTCAGGACCACGTGACCACAGAGACAAAGAAGCAGCGTGTCCGGGAAAGGCTGTCACGGGGACAGGAGTGCCGTCACGAGGCCACCAGCCTGGGCCCGAGCCTCTCGGATCCTGCCTCCCTCCGACCTAAACGCAGAGGAAGAAGACGAGGCTTTGGCGCTTTCCCTTCCTCTGGGTCCTGGAGCCCCGGGGCAGGGGGGCTCCCGGGGCTGCCAGTCCCAACGGCCAGCCCCTCCTGGGAAGCACCCACCTATTGGGGCAATAATTAAATTGACTCAAGACAGCAAAGGGAGAAAATACAATTTAATTTGTACATGAGGAGGCGTCGCAGAAACAAGACCTAAGGACATGACCGAAGCAGATTGAAGAAGCTGTGAGCGCCTGAGGCTCCAACGAGACAAACCCAGGGTGGGGGGTGGTGGCCGGGGGCTCAGCCAGGAGCCGGCAGCTTGCTTACACAGCCCTCCCGAACCGGTTCCTGCTTCCAGGGACGCTGGGTGGGTGGTCGAGCTTCCTGGCTGTTTCTCAAGTGACTTTGATTCAAAGTGTGCGAAGGGGCCCTAGGGGACGCAGCCTCATAAGCCCCTAGCTGGGCAGGTCTGGGGGGTCCGCCCAGGCGTGTGTCTTCTTGTGTCGTCTTCCTCGAGAGGCTGACCTTCGGCCTCGGCCAGCCCTGCCCACTGTCCCTGTGCGTCCAGGGAGCTGCTTTCAAGTGAGTGCAGTCCCTCGACCCCCCTTACGTCGCCCCTGTGACCCCTGTGCAAACCAGCCCTCTCCCCGGCTTCAGGGATCCTGCTTCCTTCCGGGCTCTGCTGTCAGTCCGGTTCCAATAAACTCAGAAATGCTCCTCCACAGGTGTGGGCATCTCTCACGTCAGGAGCACATTTCGGGGTGGCCTGCCCCGAGCCGCAGCTGGCCGCCTCCCGCCCACTGAGGCGCTGCAGGTGTTCCGGGCCCGCCTCCCGAGGTTCCTGCCCCGGGTCGCGCTCACCTGCCTGTCGGCGTGGGCCCCGGGCCCCGGCCACCAGCTGGACCAGCTCGCAGCCCGCTCGGGCGGGCAGGACCCTGCGGCTGGAGCTCTCCAGGCCTGGGGCCCGTGTTAGTGGTGGGTTTTCAGCTGTCTCTGCCTTTTCTTCTCTGACAAGTTGTCTGTGCTGGTTTTCCACCTCCTCTGGAGCCATCGTGACCACCTACACTCCTTTGAGAAAGCTACTTTAGAGTGCTCCCTTAGGGGACACGGAGCGGCCCGGGCAGCTGTCCCCGGGGTGCCACCCCTCTGTCCTCTGGGCCCTTCACACGGCTGTCATGTGGGATCTGCGGAACTGCCTCCCAGACACAGCTTGTCTTCGGAGTGGGAAACAGCCCCAAAACGCAACGAAAAGAGGAAAAGCGATCGGCCGCCTTCCGCACACACCCCGACTTGGGGCCGCACCCACAGCCCAGACGTGTGCCCCCACCGGGGATCAGCTGCTGACCTTTCTGTCCGTAGGACGATGCCCAGCCCACTGAGCCACACCAGGTGGGACCTGAGGCGAAAAATTTTAGGACTTCCAGCCGAGGCGGAGGTGGAGGTAGATGCATCGTGCCTCCTCACACAACTAGAAGAAGGACAACGACAAATTTAAAAAACAAAAAACTGCCCTGGCCGGTGTGGCTCAGTGGACTGAGCGCTGGCCTCTGAACCAAAGGGTCACTAGTTCGATTCCCAGTCAGGGCACAGGCCTGGGCTGCGGGCCAGGTCGCCAGTGCGGGGCGCGCAAGAGGCAACCACACACTGATGTTTCTTCTCTCCCTGTCTTTCTCCCTCCTTTCTCCTCTTTTTAAAAATAGATACATAAAATATTTTAAAAAGTAAAAAGCAGACAGGAAGAGACGTTCTAGGAACAAGGGTGGGCTGTGTCCTTTCCGGGCTGTGGGGTCCTGGGTGCTGCCCAGCTATGGGGAGCGGGGGCCGTCTGCATGCCCTTCTCAGACGTGTGATCGCGGGTGCCCGGTGGCCCCTCGAGTTCCCGTGTCCCTCAGGGGGCTTCGGTCCAGCAGTAAAGTGGGGCAGCTCCTCGGGCTCACCCTCGTCTCCCGTGTCCGCTCGCCCCGGCCTGCGGCCTGCTCCTCGACCTCCGGCCTGGACGTGCCGCCTGAGCACACGCAGCCGGCACACACTGAGCCAGCAGGCGACACACCGGAGAGGGGTGCGTGGCCCGTGTGTTCCCGCGAGAGACCGCACCAGCGGTGGGTCGCTGGGGAGGAGGGAGCGCCCCGCAGTGGGCAGTGGTGCCCCAGAGCCACCGGCCCTCCACCCTCTGCTCTGCAGGGAGCGGCCAGTTGGAGGTCCACAGGTGGACGGGAGGGCTTTGGGCGAGACCCGTCTGTCGTGAGTTGTGTGTCTGCAGTCACGGGGACAGCCACCTGGGACCAAGCATCTTGTCACCACTTAACAGCGTTAAAGACAGGAAAGGGTCCAGCCAAAGTCAGGTCCCACGAGCTCTGTGCTGTTTCCAGGCGGGCTTCTCTGCTCCCCGCGCCCTGCACCGCCCCCAGCCCGGCCGCAGTTCCAGGCGCCAGGCAAGGCCAGGCAAAGCGGCCCCCAGGTCGGCCTGTCCTCGCTTGTCTGCCTCAGGCAGGGCCTCTCGGGGCACCGGGGGCTGCTGGCGGACCACCCCGCTCTGGCCCTGGCTCTGGCCCCGCTGAGCAGGCTCAGGCTCCCGTGCCGGCCGTGCCCCTCCAGCTCAGGTCCCGGTCTCTGGATCCGCATCCGAGACGGCAGAGGGTGCGTGTGGGCCGCAGACCGGGCGCCTCAGAGGTGGAGAGCTGCCTGCCTATGTGGGCACGTACGTGGACCTCGCTTCTCACTTTCCTCTGCTGCTTCAGGGAGGGGGGCTTTCAGGCTGGTTCGTGAAAGTGCCCCTTGGCCACTGCAGCAAGCCGGGCGAGGGCCTGGGTGTCCGCAGGCTCGGCCGGGCTGCTGGTGCGCACCCTCGCCCGCGCCGCGGGAGCACAGGGACTTGGGTCTTGAAGAGGGACACGCGTCTGTCTCCCGGAGGGAAGAAGTCCGGAAGTGCTGCGCACACAGAGCCGACCCCTCCCTCGCCTTGTCTCCAGGGAAACCGCACTGCCCCCACCCCAGCCCGGAGGCCCGGAACCCAGGGGAGGGGCCCGAGACGCCCTGGAAGCGGGGCCCTCCGTTGAAACAGCTGCAGCCCCGCCTCACAAGTCAGGTAACTGTCACCTCAGAAACGTATTTTCAACAACCCTGGCTAATTTGTTTTCTCTTCTTTAAAGATTTTATTTATTTACTTTTAGGGAGAGGGGAAGGGAGGGAGAGAAACATCAGTGTGTGGTTGCCTCTGGAGCACCCCCTACTGGGGACCTGGCCCGCATCCCAGGCCTGTGTCCTGACCGGGAATCGAACCAGCGACATTTCAGTCTGCAGGCCGGTGCTCAGTCCACTGAGCCACACCAGCCAGGGCCTAATTTCTTAAGTGTTAAGTTTTCGTTACAGAAACGGCAATTTACAACACACCCAATCTTAAAAGCCTCCGATTTTCAGTGCCGAGACGTAGCTACTGGTAACATTCCCTTCTGCTTCCTGCTGTTTTTAAAATTACAGATCATATCATACGTACGTTCCGTAGCTTTACCCATTTGGGTGTGATTGTCTTGTCTTTACCGGTATGAATGGGTTTAAGAGGGCATCTTTTAAAAATTTCTTTGTCTTTAGTGGTATTAAGCTTTTTAATCTATTCATTGGTATTTGTTTCTCCTTTTGTGGGTTGTTTATGTATGTGCTTTGAAGTTTTTTCTACTGGTGTGTTTGTACTTGTTAGTTTGTAAGAACTCTCTATATATTAAGGAAGTTGCCGCTTTTCCGTTAAACGTCTTTCTCACCCTCGTCGTTTGCTTTCTAACTTTTCCAGTTTCCAGTCCACAGATAACCCTTTAAAAGCCCTAACCAGCCGTGTCAGGCACTCGGACGGTGTGTGCTCGGTTCTGCGTCTGGGCGAGCAGGGGCCCGCTCCGCCCGCCGCGTGTCTCCCTGGCTGTCCCTGAGTCCGAGTCAGCGTGTGCGTCTCGTGCTGGAGACCCGTCCTCTTCTTGTGTTCGCTTTCTCGCTGTCTAAATTTTCACGTAGTTCCAACTCTGCACGAAGTTACGAGACCAGCACAGCCCTCCCGGGTGTGGCTCGGCGGGGCGGGGTCGTCCTGCAGAGTGAGAGGTCCCCCTTCCACTCCCGGTTGGGGTGCACCCCTGGGTCTCGAACTCGGTCCTGGTCAGGGTGCACGTGGGGCGACCGGTCGGTGCTTCTCTCTCACGTCGACGTGTCTCCCCTCTCGTTCTCCCTCCCTCCCCTCTTCCCAAAAACAAATGAACATTTGAAAGCAGTGATAGCACACACACCTGTCACCCAGACTCAGCAGGTGCGAACTTCCTGCTACACTTCCTGCATTGCCTTCTCTCCCCTGCGGCTTCCTCGCGTGTCAGTTAGGGGTGGCAGCCAGACAGACAGACAGACGGCTTAACCCAGGCCATTGAGTGCCAGTCCTGGGCATCAAGCTGCTGTGTGTCTGAGGGCGGGGGCCTGACACCCACACAGTCCCCGGGAATCGCCAGTGTCAGGGGCCACAAGCTCCCCATCGATGCGGCCCCGGACTGCACGCTCGGTTTTTGCTATCACCTTTTTTTTTTTAATAGCGGGGAAGGGAAGGAGAAAGAGCAGGAGAGAAAAATCCATGTGTGGTTGCCTCTCACGTGCCCCCTACAGGGGACCTGGCCACAACCCAGGCATGTGCCCTGACTGGGAGTCAAACCGGCGACCCTTTGCTTCACAGGCCAGCACTCAATCCACTGAGCCATAGCAGCCAGGGCTGCCATCAAATCTTTTAAGCCATCCTCAGCCTTGCAGCTGGTCCAGGGCATGTGTGTGTGAACATGTGTGCGCACATATGCACGTGTGTGGGTGCACATGCATGTGTCCCCTTCAACCCAGAGCTGGCCCTGCCCGCCGCCTGCCAGCGCACGGACGGCTGGGAGAGCTCGTCCGCTGCACCGTCTGCGGGGCCAGGGCCGGAGCAGGTAACGGCGCCAACCCTGCTCTGTCGACTTCCTGCAGACGTCGGCGCGTGGCCGTCCCTCCGGCTTGCTCGGCGTGAATCAAAATCAGAGAGAGAGCCAGGAGGCAGGCGGCTGCTCTGCCACCAGATGCCACGAGTTCCACGTTCGCGCCCAGGGAGCGCCGGCTGGCAGGGCTGGGCAGCCACTTGCTTGGCTGGGGGCGCGGCGCTGGTGTGGGCGCCACGGGGGCAACCAGGGTGGGCGCTCCGTTTGTCCGGGCTGGTGGGCACCAGCCTGCCCCTCCCTCTGGGCCTGTGACCCAGCCAAGTCCCTGGTACCAGCGACCTTGGAGGGTCCCCTCCCGGCCTCGAGGGGAAGCTCAGTGATGCGAGCCGTGGCTGACCCACAAACGCTGACCTCCTTCTGCGCGCACTCCCGTGGCAGGACTCGGCAAACACCAGTGGGGGACGTCCAGGAGAGGCCCCACGCCACGCGGCACCCACGGTCGGCCGAAACAAGGTTCCCTGCGGCACTGCAGCGGGCACGGCGGGGCCAGGGCAGGTACGGAGGCCCCGGAGCACTGGGCGAGCCTGCGGTGTCACAGACGCAGCACTGGGTGTCACGGGAGAGGGCTGTGGCCTCCAGTGGCTGCCGTTTCGGTGGCGGGGCACTGCAGGAGGGTGGTGGCGGGCTGCAGAGAGCCAGGGCAAGGTCCGGTCTGCGCGCTGGGGCAGCGCGGGACGCTGGGGCCTCGGGCACGGGCCGTCGCTGCAGACCACAGCCCCACCCTGACACGTTTGCTCGGCCAGCCCTCGCTGCATGCTCAGAGGGACCTGGCGGCCAGAGCGTGGACTGCCTCCCCAGGGCTCTCTCCTGGTTCTAGAGGCCCCACTGTCTTGTCACCTTCCCAAAGGGGGACAGGGGTCCTGTTGTTCCCTCTGGGTTGAAGAGAGGGTGGCTTTCAAGGATAATTCTGTGTTCCCTAACTTTCATAGAAGCAGCTCAAAATCTCCACCGTGACTTGCAAGTCAACTCGTCAGAAGGAGAACTGGTCCCCAGAGCCACGGCAGGCTCACAGGCCCCACCAGGGCAGTGGCCCCCAGACCCAGAGGTCCTCGTCGCTCACCAGCGGTTCCCTCCAGGACACCTGGAAGCTACTCGACCTGGGATCCAGCCCTTCCGGACTCGCCTCCCTGGACGACTCACCTCCAGCAGGTGAGAATGTGCGTCCAGGCTCTGCTGTGGGGCCGTGGGGCCGTGGGCCGTGGGTGGCGGGAGCGGGGGGCGGCTGCACCCAGGCCGACGGGCAACCAGGGCTGCCCGTGCGTCTCAAATGCTTGAGCTGTGTGGGTTGGGAAGAGCTCTGGTTGAGACGCACTGAGGCACTGAGGCACTGAGGGCACCGCGGGGTGTCCGAGGGCCTCTGGGAGAAGAGGTGAACGTGGCCACGGGGCAGTTGAGCAGCTGCTGGCCTTGGCGTGTGACCACACGGACGGTGTTCACAGTGCAGCTTTTCAGGTGCAGACGGCACCGACTTCTTGGTTTTGCTGTGGGGCCAGAGCTGCCCCGGCCCAGCTGCACGCCCTCCATCCCTCACGGGTGTGCACGCTCTGCACCTTTGCCCACCTGGCCGGGGTGGCTGTCCTCACTCAGGACAGGGCCCCGTGTGCTCCCCGGGCCCCCAGTCCAGACGGCCCTGCTGTGCCCCGGACCTGGACCTCAGGGTCCGCACGGCGCCCCCCCCTCCGCTCTCCGCTCTCCGGGGGTGTGAAACCCATGGCTGCCACCCCCGCACCTGCTGCTGTTCGGGCTGCGATGGCTCCGCCTCCCTTCCCGCCCCTGCCGCCCCTGCTGTGCAGTGGACCCCTGTGCCACGGGGTAGTCCCCCCTCCCCCCGCCCTCCTGCCACCCCAGCACCAGCCCCCAGAGGTCACTCTGCCTCATCTGTCTTCACTCTGTTGTCCCCGGGGAGAATGTGGGTGGGGCCCAGCCTTGTCCCTGATCCTTGACCCATTGCCTGCAGGGCAGGCTCACAGTGGGGGTGGGGACAGGTGTGCAGGGAGAGGGCTGGAGGCGGCCATCGGGGCTCCAGAGTCTCCGAGTGTGAGGCCAGGAAAGCCGCCAGGCACTGCACAAGGGGCAAGGTCTGGAAAGGCAGGCGGGTCCTGGGTATCAGTGTCGGACGTGTGCTGGCGGCCGGGCTCCCCGGACTGCAGCGCCCGGGCGGTGCGATTCTAGGCGACATGTGGACAGAGCTTCTCTTGAAGCTAAAACAGTGGCCTTCACGTTGCAGAGCAATAAAACGCAGGCAGGAGGGGAGGGCGAGACCCGGCCCCTGGGAGCCGGTGGGCGGACCCCATCCAGGCCAGCAAGGACGGGTCGCTGGCCTGTGGGCCATGGGGCGGGGCGGGGAGCACAGCCCCTCCTGGGAGGCTCCCCCCCGCCCCGCCCCGCCCCCCCCCCCCCCCCCCCGCTTCAGGAGCTCGGAGGGCAGCCCCCTTCCCGTCCATGGGTGTGTGGGTGGGGCACAGGGAGCAGGCGGAGGGG
>PVKM010050178.1:0-10767 GCA_004027735.1 Carollia perspicillata
TTAATTCAAATAAACTTGAGAAACATTGCATATGCTCAACCCTTTCTGGCCATTTGCTGAGCCTATTAGCATATTTTGCTGAGCTTATTAGCATATGAAAGGCTCTGTTTAATTTCTCTTGATCCAACATATTTTCAAGGATCTGGCCAGGGTGGATTGATTCACTTCTACATAATTACTGCCTGGTGGCGGCTCCTTCTGGTGTCTACTCACAAGGCTCTGCAAAGAGAGCCCAAACTTCACTGCACCGAGGGGAACGGCTGAAGGGGCTTCCCCTAGCTGCATCACAGTTTGAATTTGGGTTCTGCCACTCACCCGTGGTGTGCTCTTGAGCAAGTTCCCTGACCTTTTTGAGCTTCAGTTTCTTTCTTGGGTAAAATCGGGATGGGGCCTACACCTGTCTCAGAGCCAGGAGGGGCTGGGCAGAGCCTGAGGCGGCCCCGGGCAGGAGCCGCACAGTGGGAGCTCCCCACAAGGGAGTCCTTTGTGCCCTCAAGGGAAGCACACCCTGTCCTCTGAGCTGTCACCATCATGGGCACCTCAGGGTGAATGAGTTCAGCAGAGCCTGGCCAAGAGCAGAAAGGTGGGTGCGGTGGTGGGGGGCAGCATTCAGGCCACAGGGTGGGGGTGGCAGTGTGGGACCCTGGGCTCCTTGCCATCCAGGGTCAGCCCTGGTAGGCGCTCGGCTTTCAGAAAGGTAAGCTGGGCTGTGGTCTGACTTGGTTCCTGCCCTGAGAGCCAAGGCGGGGGCAACCAAACTGGTTTGTCGGGGGCACTGGCGGCGGCACCTGGGTCCTCCCCCTCACGCCCACCCAGAAGGAACAGCTCCTTTTCATCACTCCAGCCCACTGGGATGTGGCACGTCTTGCCCCTGCCCAGCCCCAGACCGCACGTGAGGGGCGGTGGGAGGGTGCACGAGCGCCTCATCCAAGCCCAGTGCCTTTTTGCCCTGATTCTGGAGCACCTGGTGCTGTCCTCCCACCCCCGCTCTTCCCTGCTCCTTGCTCTCCTCCACTCCTGTGACCCTCGTCCCTGAGCAGGTGCTGGCCTCCAGGGGCTTGGGGACCATCTTCGGGAAGTTCCCAGCAGCCAATGCAAATGAAGACCACTCCCTGTTATTGAAGAGCCACTTGCAGGTACAGATCTGTCTGCCCTGGCAGCCAGAGGCTTGAGTCTTAATCCTCTGCTTTCTGAGTCATCAGGGCTTCACAACCCGAGGCAAATGGAGAGGGGTCTGGAGGCCAGGAAAACGTCTCATGAGCCAGCTTTGGATGAGCTTCTCTGAAAACCCAACCTGGTTGAGGGTCTTGGGGCTGAAAGTTAGGATTCAGCTCAGGGGCTCCTTCCCTGTTGCTTCGGGACAAGGTCCCCACTTGTGTTTTGTGACCTCTAGGCTGAGGCCACAGCTCACGCCCACAGCAAAGCCTCCTCCAGGCTGACAGGCAGCTGGGAGCACATGTGAACACTTAGGAGGGCACCCAGCACTGCCGGGCCTGTGGACTCCTTGGTTGAAACCTGGGCTGTGTGCGTGGCTGCTGGGCAAAGAGAGAATACTAGGGGCTGGTCTTGGGGGTGACCCAGCTCCTTGAGCTGCTGGCCAGGCCAGGGGAGGAACAGGGAACCTTCTGGCAGTTCAACTCCTCAGAGCCCAACCAAGGTGTGATGATTCATCTCACAAAGTCAGCACACAGTCAGTCACTTCCACACAGGCCTGGACTCCAGTGTGGATGGTCAGAAACAGACGCCCTCAGTCTGCCCCCTCCCTGAGATTCCTTACTGGTCTTCCCTGTCGTCCTCCAGGGGCCACCATCTTGCCTCGGAAATACCTGTGTGGCCTCTCACTGCTCATCTTAACACCTCTGAGTGGCTCCGCAGCTCTCCGCTACAGTTCTTAACTTTCCTGCAGTTCTTAATTAAATGATTCTCTTTATGCGCACTCTCCCCAGAAATACGTGTGGATGCAAAATTCTGGGTGCAATTCTGGGGGTCCCAGTGGGTCCTGAAGCCCATCCTTGGATGTCCTGGGGTTCCACAAATTCTGGCTTCTGTGATGAAGTGCGGCTCTTTTGTGTACCTTACACATGCTCACCTTTTGCAAACGGAAGACCTCAAGCCCTCTGTCCCCAAGCCCAGTCCCCCAGGGTTCCTGCTTTGCTTCCCAGGGGCTTGGAACCTTGTGGATCCCTGCACACAGCCACACAGTACTCTACTTGCCTCTAGCCTTTATCCCTTCTGATCTTCCACCACGAATGCCATTTCTGCCAAACTCCTCCTGTTCCTGGGCTCCAGTGTCCCCTCTGCAGGAAACCTCTGGCACCCAGTCCCTGCACCCAGGGCCAGAGTGCCTCCCCTACCCAGAATCACTGTGCTTCCCCTTCCTCCTCGCTGCTCTCGGGTTCCCCGGGGAAACTAACTTGCCCTGGGCACTGACTTGCGTGTTGCTTTTAGAGGAGTCCTCAACTCTTGTTCTATAATTACATGACGTACATGAGCACCATACAAAGCAGAGACTCTATATTGTCATTTTTAACCACCTCTCTCCAAAAGCAAAAAGAAATAGAACAAAATGCCCACCACCTCTGAGCGGCATGAAACTCACACATGTGCAGGAAGGGACCCAGCAGCCATGTCACAGGGAGGGGACCAGGGTCCTAAGGGCAGATGCCACGTGTCAAGGTCACACAGCAGAACAGGGCGTTTGGGGCCTTTGGCACCATCCTTCTGCAGTTGGTCATCTGATGACTCAGTGGGCCTTGTGTGTCAACATCTGAGTTCTTTCGGCTCAATCTGGCTCGTTGATCAAGGTTAGGAGGCAGCGATTCCCACACCAGCCCCAACCTCGGAGTCAGCACTTGCCCTTCTGAGATGTGTGTGTCCGTGCTTATGATTCCTGCATGTGTTTGTGCACGTGTGTGTAGGGGGCTGTGTATTTTTAGAAAGCCTCTGGTGATTCTGGAATCAGGCCCCACCCCAGGCCCCACCCCACCACCAACCTGAGACACGGGTTTCAGGGTGAAGAGGTCCCCGGGACCAGCAGCCTGGCTGGCTTATTTCCCGGAACAGGCCAAGGCTGGGTGTCCGTGACACCGACAAGAAGCCGTAAGAATCAAGTGGGCAGAGGGGAGGAAAGAGCCTCGCGCACGGTGCACAGGCTGGAGCTGCATCTCAGCCTTCTCCCTTCATCATCGTCATCATCGTCACCGCGCTCCTCGGGAACCGTTTTTTAAAAAACATTTGTGTGTGTGTGTGTGTGTGTGTCCCAGGTTTATTGAGGTATCACTGAAAAAAAAATTGTCAATTGTCAATAACCGACACATGCTTAAGGTGTCCAACGAAACATCGTGATATGCACTGCGAAATGATTACGGCCATGCAGCTCACTAACACAAGCATGACCTCACGTAGTTACCACTTTTACTTGTAGTGAGAACATTCACAATCCACTCCCTTATCCAATTGCAAGGGCTTGGAATGGTGTCGTTAGCTCTAGGCACTATGCTGTACTGGTGATCTCCAGTACGTGCACACCCCGGGCAACGGGAGCTTTCTCCTCCCTGAGCAACAGACCTCTCCCCACTTCCCCCACCCCCCGCCCTTGGCGACCATCATTCTACTCTTTGCTTCTGTGGGTGCCACTCTCTGAGATCCCACAGCTAAGGGAGGTCACGCAGCATGTGTCTTTCTGTGTTGTGTTTGGATTAGCATCGTGTCTTCCAGGTCCATCCACGTTGTTGCACATGACAGGGTTTCCTTCTTTGTCAAGGCTGACTAACATTCATGTGGCGGGGGGGCAGGGTGTGTATGCAAGTACCACCTTCTGTATCCATTCGTCTGTGGACATTCCCTTAGGCCGTTTCCATGTCTTGGCTAGTGTAATTCATGCTGCAGTGAACGTGAGAACGCAGCTCTCTCTTCAAGAGCCCGATTTAATTACCCTGGGATATACACCCAGAAGTGGGGTCGCCGACTCAGAGGGAAGAGCTGTTTTAGACTCTTCCTCGTGGCCCACCCCTACCAAAGAGTCAGACCCGCAGCCTGCACGTCTGGTTGCATAATGGATGTGCACGGCATCTGCGTTACACACGCAGAGAGCTTACTCTTTGCATTTGATTCAGGGCTAAAGGTGACTGACTAAAATTTTAAAAAATTTAAATTAAAAATTTTTTAAAACTTAAATTAAATTTTTAATTAAATTAATTAATTAAATTTTAATCTTGAATTAAAAAAATTAAAAGGTGTCAATATCTAACTTAACAATGTATCTATGCTTTCTGAGTAACTTTTAATGTAATTTATCTACTTACCTAAATTGCGATTGTCAAATTACATATGCAAAGAGCAAATTTACATAAATACATAGTAAGAACAATGCTATCAAATCTTGTATCATTTAAAACAGTCATTTTCCTAGCAAAACAATTGATAAGATTAATTTCTTAAAAACTATTTTCAGTAAACTTAACCTTTCATTGTGCTTGAAACAGCAAAAGAACTCGTTTCCAGGGAGTGTGGGGTGGGGTTGTGGGGGTGTGCTCTGTGAGAAAGCGGCTCTCCTGGGGTTGGGGAGTGAGTGCTGTGTAGGGACGGCCGCCCTCGGCCCAGGCCGGGGCGCCAGGAGCAGGGAGCAACCGAGTCAGAAGGCGGAGATGGATGAGCTGCTGCCTGACTCTGACCTTCCCAGTGTGAGGGGGGCCTGCAGCGCTGCCCTCAGAGTTGACCTTTCCGTGGGCTGAGCAGTGCTAGCCTCACTCTGTGACACAGGCCTCCGACACAGCAGTTGCCTGGACATCTATCTGTCTCTCCAACCAGCTCACGCTCCACTCTTATCAGACTCCATTATTGACACCCTCATCTCCTTCCCAAAGGGTTTCAAGTGGAAACACTATAAAGCACAGCTGAGGTTTGAAAACAAGAGTATAAAAGTCACAATACAGGTGAGGAGAGGGATAATCACATAAGAAGAAAACGGGATAAATGTAAGTTATTACATAAAATTGGCTTTGAGTTTCCAAGAGCCCAAGGTAAAAAGGAAAATGTGATATACCCTGTAGCTTTCAACAGCTAGTGAATGGTAGTATAAAATAGCTGGTGGGCTCTGACCCCGTGGGCTCTGGGTCAGAGGGCCTGGGTTCAGAGCCTATATTGATCGATGCAGCTGTGTCCCGGTTCACACCCCAGGCCTGGCCCCTCTGTGCCCACAGGCTGCTCCATCACCAAGGCTGTTACAATCCTAGGGAACAAGCTCAGAGACTACCAAGGGCAGTTCAACACCACCCACCTGCTGGCCCTCTGCGACTATTTCCACAATACCTTCCTCCGCCACTACAAACTCTACCAGTACGTCCTGGGCCAGGACCAGGAAGTCAACCTGACTGTGACCCACCTGGAGGTGTGCGCACCGCCCCAGCCCCTCCCGCTGGCTGAGGGTAAGGACAGGGACCTGTGGAAGCATGAGCAGCAGGTGGCCGAGCTCAGCGTGGAGGAGGTGCAGAAGCGCACCAACGTGCTGCTCCTGAAGGAGGCGCTGCACCTGGAGCAGGAGCACAGGCTGCAGCAAAATTTCTCGGAGGAGCCTGAGCAGCAGGGCCGGGTTCTGAAGAGAGAGGTAAGGCTGTGCCCCAAGGTGCCAGGGCTGCTCCCCTGCTGTGAGCAAACACCCGTTCCTACCACAAGAACATCCAGGCTGGAGTCAGACGCACAAACGAGACCCCAAGTGTTTGCACACATGGGAGGGGGACGAAAGGGACAGTGAGTCATTGGCCATCTGCCACAGGCTTTGCATGCATGTTTCATGAAACACATCCCTATAAGGTATAATTCATGCCCCCATTTTAGTGATGGGACAACTGAGGCTCGGAGAATTTTATCAACTCATCCTAGGTCACCAAGCTAGCATGCGGTCGAGTTTAGATTTGGACTGAGGCCTGGCTGACTCCTAAGTCCAGCTTTCTTCCATGGCATCATCAATCAGTGACAGGTTCCACCAAAAAAAAAAAAAAAAAACCCAGGCTCTGACCACTGCAGATTCTCTGGGTGCCTTTTGTCTGCTTGCAGCAAGGCCTGGGTAAAGATGATGAAGAAAGGGTTGTGGGACACAGCCAGGGTGGTGATGTGATGAGACGGGCAAAAGGTGGGGCTGGCTGGTCCAGGGAGGACCTAGAAGAGTCTGGTGTGTGAATCCCTCTCGATGGGTCTCCAGGGCTTCTGGGTTTCCAGGGGCCAGTCCCCAGTGACCAGCTCTTCAATACATGGTGACTGGCTTGGTCCCAGGGCAGCCAGCTTCTTGAGGGCCTGGCAGAGTCTAAATCTTTTTTCAAACTACACACAGTCACTGATATCATCACTGTCACATTGTCTCTGAGCACAGAGATATGTGGTATGCCTATGTGTATATACATGTACGCATGTGTGTAGGGGTGAGACTGGGTATGGAGCAGTGAGTTACAGGGCCTGCATGTTCCAAAAGGGTTTTGGTTTCTGAATTGTCAGCCAGAGAGTGAATGGCCCTGGAAAGTATCTTTTAAATATATATAAAACACCAGGGAAATCTTTAAAGAACAATCAACACAGCAGAAGGAATGATACCCTTCTAAGGTTAGGCCTCCCAGATGAATAGCACAGCAGGCTCTAAGTAATCTGAGTGCACTGAGACGTCCAACGGGACAAATGGAACCCAAGCAGCAGCCTGCCCCCACCCTGTTCCAGGGACCTTGCTCTAGAATATGTGGGCAAGGCCACGGGTACAAGGGGGTACCTACTGTCTAGCTCCTGCCCACCTGCCCCCACCACACACACAGCTGTTCCTCCCTGCTCCTCCCAGCTTCTCTGTGGGCCATCACTTAGCTGAGGGGCCCTGCTTGGCGGATTGTGGTTAGGGTCTCCTGTGCTGTGTACCCTGCTGGTGTTCCCCGGGCTGGGGACACTCAACACCGCAGAATCCATGTGGTACATCCTCTTGGAACACAACCTCCAGGGTTTCGTGATGCTACGATCCTGGTTTAGGTGACCGAGAGCACCTCCTGTTGAACATGGCTGATGGCGGGTGGCTAGTTGAGGGACACACCCACTCTCTAAGAAATTTCCCATCCCCTCCAAAGAAAGCTACTAAACTTTGATATGTGAGAGTGAGATGAGCGCAGGAGGAAAATAAGGGGGGTGCAATCTAAATGGAGCTTGCTTTGACCAGAAAACAGGGGGTCTGGCACTGGCCTATGGTCCTGGAACAACGTTAGTAATAAATGACACTCACACAGGGTGATTGCCCCAACAGGCCTGACTGCAGAAGGAAAGGAGCAATTTCTGAAACCCCAAAAGAGAGCTGTAGCTATGGGAGAGGAGTGGCTATAGGGAGAGGATCATGGCCATGGCCAACCCAGGGCTGGGAGGTGGGGGGAGACGAGAGACCACATTCTCCTCCCACCCTCACATCTCCCATCAGGACCTCCCAATAGCAGAACTCAACCAGAAGCCAAAGGTTGAGGTACCCCGTTGGTGCTACCCTCAAAAGTCAGCCTCCCAGGGCACAGAAAAGGGTGGAGAAGGGTGGAGAGGAGATCTGGAAGGGAAAACGGAAAGTCCCAGCACCCAGTGAAAGGGAAGAATTGGATGCTATTGAGGTACCCTATCTGCAGATGGCCTTGACCTTCCCCTGAGCCCTGTTCACCATCCACTTTCCATTTCTCCCAGGAGTTAGAAAACCTCATCAAAGAGGCCATTCGCATCCAGACCGAATGCCTGAGAGAGCTGCTGCAGTATGAAACACAGGTAACTTTCGATATTTTGGACCTGAAGCTTCAGAAGAAGACATTAAAGCTCAATGCTCCTGTCCCTTTCCCGCTCTCAGTCACTGGCCAGCCAGGCCAGGATGAATCTCTAAAGTTCAACAAAGCAAACAAAAGAAAGAAAGCAAAAGGCAAGAAGTAGAAGACCTCTCATGTTCACTGTCTATGGGCACTGATCAAGGAAGAGCCATCCTCAATCGTTATTATGTATTGTGTGATGTGCTCGGCACCCTATAGATCAGAGGTCTCTAGCAATTACAAGAAATGAAACAACACTCATCACCTTGCCTCTATCTTCTTTCTAGAAACCGTCTTCTATCAGCTGAAAATCGAACCCAAATAAGAAGGCTGTTCTCTGCTAAGCACAGGGCTTTGTGCCTGGTGGGCCAATAGCCCTTTTGTTGACTGAGCCTGAGTTTAGACACTGAAGATAGAAGCACCAGTGGGTTGAACCTGGTCAGAGTAGGGGTGACCCAGACACCAGAAGGGCTTCCAGTTGACACATTGGCTCTGTGGCTGGCATGGGGAGCACAGGTCCTGGGATTCTGTTGCCCCTCTGAGATTGGTGCAACAGAATCGACCGCATGCAGCCTGCCCTGCATGCACCGATCTCCCTGCTGGGGGGAACTCTTCCTTCTGGGAGAATCTACACTGTGTTTAGACTAAGTCAGGGGAGCGAGCACTGCCTTAGAGGGCAGAGATCTGGTTTCAAACTTGGCTCTGCCGTTGCTCCGCTGGGTGGCCTTGCCCATGTCCCTTCTGTCTCCAGTCCCCAGCTCTCTCTTCTGCCAAGTGGAGGAGTTCCTGGCTGGTGTCTAAGGTCCATCTTCCACATCCGCGGAGATAGATGAAGCAAGGTTTGCTATTCCCATTTGTCAAGGAATTCAATATTCAAGGAGGTGTGGAGTGTTTCCTCAGAGCCACTTGGTGGGGCAGCACAAGAGCCAGGACGCAAGCTCAGGTCTCCAGACTCTTATTGCAGTGCTCCTTGCCCTGCGGCATCGTGCCCCGTGCAGACAGCCTCGCAGTCCTGTAGTGGTTGCTAGCACAGACATATAATTGGCGGGTGAATGGGTCCCCGAGATCAGGCCAGAAAGGACGTTTCCTCTCACTGTCTTTTCTGGGCCAGCGACCGGCTGTCTCCTCTGCCGTCTGCCCCATGCCCCTTGCTCACAATGGGGCAGGCCACAGTCGTTATGATGTTTATGTCTCCATGACCACAGCTGCTTTCTAGGTCTTGCCACTCAAGGCGTGCCTGGGTCTAGGTGTCTCCAGGTGAGGTCAGCCTGCTTATGGAGGCCAGGCTGGACTCAGGTAGGGAGACAGAGCCCCAAAGGGCGCATGTCACCGGCCCTGGAGGCTAGGAATTCTGAGAGAATTCCAGGAGACAGGAGATGCCTGGCTAGGAGGGTGTCTCACTGGGAACACTACCCCAGACTCTCCCTATCTCACTGAGGGTACATTTATCTTCAGTGAGGGTAATTTATACCTGAGACATTTGGTAAGCTGCAGTACCTCTTTGGACAGAGGAAGGAGGGGTCATGTTTTTCTTAAGCTTTTCATCTCTTCATTCACTCACTGATGTATTTATCCTCCTCTCCACAAACACTTTGTAACATCCACATCCGCCGTGTTGCTGAAACTGCCGTGCTCCAGAGGGAAGGAGGAGAGCTGCCCTCCTCTCCTGTCCAGCCTGATCAGGATCCCAAAACACCCATGCAGCCTGTGAGTGCAGTGTGTGTGTGTGTGTGTGCGCACCTGTGCTAGCACATATGTGTATGTGAGTATATGTGTTGGGGGGGCGCAGAGGCAAGCAGGTGCTACTCCAGACCAGGCCATTGCTGGGGACCCCCCACCCTGGCCATCGTAGGAAGGAGCCGGGCTGAGAGCTCTGCTCTGGTGTCCAGGAGGCACTGGGGGTATCCGTTGACACTGGGCTGGGAGTGTTCAGCACAAAGGAACTAATGGCTCCCTCTTGCCTTGTCTTACTCCCAAGTGGAGGGAGGGTCTACCATCCCATCCACACCCACACCCCAGTGTCCCAGCCTTTCCTTGCCAGTGCCCAGAGAGACCCTCAGGACCCCCGAGGCTTTTACCTTTTCAGATTCAGGCCATTCGTATGCAGAACTGTGGACAATGGGCTATTGGCACTGTCCTCCTCAGTGGACCTGACCCTTCCCAGGAGGATCCTTGCCATGGGTGCCTCCAGTTACCAGCCTATGGGTAGACCCCCAGCCTGGCCAGGGTCATCTTCCTAACACCAGCCAAGTGTCGAACAAAGGGGTGGGTGCTGCAGAGGCTCCGAGGGGAAGAAGGTGGTCCCTGCAGCTGTGTGTCCACTCCGTCAGCCTGCAGGGCCTCCCTTCACCCTCAGGGGTGGCTCTACCCCTAACCTGGAAGAGCTAGGGTTGCAGCTAGGGTTTCAGCCACACCATAGATACCAATGTTAAGTAACATTTGGGAAGTGAGGAAGAATGAATGAATGATGAATGAATGGATGATGGATGAATGAATGAAAAATTTAAGGAAATCCTGGCACCTCCTTCTTCTGTCTGCAGAGGTACTGGGAAGCTTACCAAACTTGTCAGGTATAAGACAATCCTCCCTGTGACATCAGACCTGCCAAGGGCAAAAGCAGAGTTGGTAAAAGTAAGAGACAGTCCTGCCCTTCCCTTCCCTATGGAATCCTCCACTGGGCTAGAAGTTTCCATCCTAAAAAAGATCTGCCCATTCATCAAGGCAGACCAACACCTGCATGCCCAGCTGACTTCCATAGTTATTTGAAATCAAGGTGTCTGAGGAGGTGGAGGGACACCCTAGTGAACCCCAAGGCCCTTCCAACCTGGGAGAAAACCAAGTGGCCTTTGGAAAAGTTGAATTTCAAACACAGATCCCTGAGCAACCTTGAGAAGCCGCCCTCTTCCCTTAGCTCCTACCCAAATATGTAGACGTGCTGGTCACAGAACTTGCTAAGTATCTATTGCAT
>PVKM010050179.1:0-10771 GCA_004027735.1 Carollia perspicillata
AGTGGCTGGAAAGAGGGGTGCTGGCTACCCAGATGTGTTCGTTCTGTGTACAGATTATGATTTAGGCACTTTTTGGTATATATGTCATATAAGAAAAATTGACATTTAAAAAAGGACACATCGGTTTCCGTTGATCTAAAAGAAGTTTGTCTTTGTTCAGGACTTTGGAAACCCCAAATGGCCCAACTACTACAACCCCCACCGAAGTTCCTGCCCTTGGAGTGGTACATTGCTAACAAGAACCAGTACCACAGAGCAGAGGCCCAAAGGTCCCAGTCCGAACGCCTGGTGGCAGAAAGCCAGAGGCTTGTGGAGGAAATTGAAAAGACCACAAGAAAATCTCAAAGTGATGTAAACAAAAAACTAGGTAAGACGATGTGGGTGGCGTGCCTTTGCCCATGTTCTGACAGAACTGCTCAGGTTCAGCTGTGCTCATTTGTATTTCATGTTCAGGAGTAGTAATGCGCCATCTTGAAATATTAGGGAAAAGCGTACATTCTCTAGGTCCTGTGTTTAAGTTCACTGCCCCAAGATAGAGACCTGGTGACCCAGTCTGTTTTTCAGCCTTCCGTCATCTCTGATTTATTAATTAGATTCAACATACATTTATTGAGCATCAAAGAGGGTCAGTGGACTAAGTACTGGGACGACCACATGGTATGACTAGTGTCTACTGTTTAGGGGCTCCCAGCTGGAGGAGGAGAAAGAAACGAACATGAATAATCAGAGTAGAACCAGATGGTGCTGGCGTAAGGGATACAAAAGTAAGAAAGACTTCCTAGAGAAACATTGGAGCGATTCTTAAAGGAAGGGTAACTTTCTCTTTCCAACTAAATCCTTAAAAACACTATGTAAAGGACAGTGCCCTTAAGTAAACAAACCAAAAATAAATATAAAACTTCTCAAATGCCAAACAAGGGTAAGTCCAAGGCCACAACCGCAGGTGTCTGCGGTGGCTGGGCAGGTGACACAGGGTGAGGAAGATGCCCTGAGATGACCAGGACAGACGACCGGGGCGGGCGAGGGCGGGGCGGCCGGAGAACACAGGCTCCCTCCAAGGACGCCGCTGCTACTCAACTTCAACCAGTTTTTTTTCCTAGAAAGATTATGAGCCTGGTGTTGTCAATTTGTCTGATTTTTAAAAAAAGAAAATCTGGAAAGCTGAAATTTTACCCATCTTTAAAATGATGGCTGTTGGTTTAATTGTATTGATAACATTGGGCAGGATAAACAAAACCACCTATGAATAAAACCTAGTCTAAGGGTAGCTAGTTTTCGAACCTCCAATAAACCGAAGCTTCTTCAGATCAGTAATGTTAGATGTTAGGCTGCTCCTGATGGGTTGATCCATATTCCTGGTAACAGCCTATAGGCATTTCCTATTCTTGTTCTAAATAAGCGTGCAAATAGGTAGGTGTTAGGAATGAGGATGTACCATTCGTTTTTCATAATAATTGAGTGTCTGGCATGAGACCAAAGATTTCAAAGTCTGAAACTTAATTTCATTGATTCATTAACTGATTTAAAAAAATCAACCATTTAGCATGGCATTATGAAACATCAGATATCTAGGAATTAACCAACAAAAGATGTGCAAGAATTCTACACTGAAAAATGCGAAATGTTATCGAAAGAAATGGAAGAAGTTGCATAGATTCAATGCAATGACAGTCAAAATCTCAGCAGGTTTCTTAAAAAATAAAATCAGCAAACTGCTTCTAAAATTCATTTGGAAATACCAGAGGTCAAGAATGGGCATGGCTCTCTTGAAGGACAAAACTGGAAGGTATTTACTGTAGTTTCTGAGACCCATGATAAAGCTATAGTAATTAAACCAGTGAGGTTTAGGCAAGGACAGACAAATTGACCAATGGAACAAAACAGAGAGTCCAGGAACAAACCCACACATAGGTAGTCACCTGATTTATGGTAAAATAATACTGTAGTGTAGCAGGAAAAAGATGGTCTTTGCAATAAGTGGGTCAATTGGATATTATCATGGGAGAAATTATATCCTGACCCCTGCCTCATATATATATCATGTATATGTCAATCTAGGTAGAAATATATCTAAATAGGAAAGGTAAGATGATAAAACCTTTGGTGAAGAACATACTTGTGACTTGAAGAAGAAAAAGATGTATTATTCTTAAGACACAAAATAACCAATCATAAAATAAAAAATAATAAATTAGACTATATTAAAATGAAGAACCTTTGTTTATGAAAAGACTCCATTAAGAGACCAAGAAAGCAACCCACAGAGTATACTAGTATACAAGTATTCAAGTATTCATATTATATATTCGTATTACAGGTATACAATATATTTATAATATACAAATGATTTGTATCCAGAACATATATAGGACTTTTAAAAATAAAGAATAAAAAGGCAGATGACTCCATTAAAAAAAGAGAAAACCTCAGCAGACATCCTACAGGTGTGGAAATCTAAACAGCCAATAGACATATGAAGAGGTGCTCTAACTTCATTAGTCGTCAGGGATGCACGAATTAAAATCACAGGCGACATGCCATTACACACCTGCCAGGACAGCTAAAATGAAAAAGGAGAGGAGGAGGAGGAGGGTGGGGAGGAGGAGGAGGAGTTGTTAAAGACGGGGGAAAGAAGAAAAAGACAAATACTAAGGACTGGAGAGGATGTGGAGCACCCGGAACTCGCATGCCCTACCGGAGGAAGCATAAATTGGAAAACTTACTCTGTGAACACCGGAAGTACATCTGCTTTGGACAGCCGTGGCAGTGTCTACTGAAGCTGGACCTATGGCACACACTTCGACCTAGATATCCCACTTTTACGTATATACCGACACAGATTCTAACACATGTTTATGAAAAGTACATGCTGCAATGTTGGAAGTCGTACTCCTGGTAACAGCCCTGATGCGGACAACGGCCCGCAGTGTACGCGTCATTATGGATGAAATGGGACATTCACATGGACTACCGAGTCCGGTGGAGGAAAAGGGACAGCATGGCTTTTCTCTCATGGGGAGCAAAAGCCACGGCCCTTGCCATGACCGGCCTATTTTGGGTGTCTCCGCACATTACAGGATGGTCCTCGTTTACTATGCACAGGTTGCTTTAGGTGGTTACCTTTTACAGACAACAAAGAAGAGGATGCTGATAGTCACATCACAGAAGAGGGATATTTGCCAATGAAAAGGCAAAAGTGGTTGAACTGGTTACACTGGTCCTTGGAAGGTGTAGCATGGATTTTAGGAAGTTACTTTGCAGTAAATGTTTACCACGGGGGGCTGGGCCCACGCCATGCAGAATGGTCTCCTACACAGCCCCAGCCTTGAAACTGTCCGTGTGCTCATCAACAGTAGTGGTCTTACAAATGTCCAAGAGGCTGGGGGCTGAGCAAAAGTGAATTGGAACTGGTGACTTGAAGGTCATTGGTGACCTGAGAGGTGGCAGGTCCCATAGGGTAGTGGAAGACGCAAGGGGAGGGTGGAAGTCAGCTACCAAATGTGAGTGGGGAGGCTTCTGTTTACATGGTGGATGGAACATGCATTAGTCTCCCTTTCCTTTGTAAATCCAACAAAGTAGTAGTAAAGGATCAATGAAGAGCAGGCCTCAGAGATGAGATGGGGACGGGGGGGAGCAGCACTAGAGGAATGATGAAGATTTTGGAAACTAGAAAGCGACAGGACAAGAAGCGACCCACTCAGAAGCTGCAGAAAGCCTGGATAGGTAGACGGTAACGAGAAGCTAGCTGTGTCATGCTATAGACTCCTACTGCAGAAACCTTGAAATGCTCAAAATTGGAAGCATCCAATTACCTCTGAAGCTGGAGATTGAGAATCGAGCTAGAAGCAAGATTGGTTGAAAGTCTTTGCAGAGACCCCTCCCTAGGCGGGCTCTCCTTCCCGAAGCAGAAGGCTAAGAGCTCAAGATTCAATGAAAGTCTATTAACTGCACAGTAACTCTACCAGTCCCTGGTTTCTAGGTCACTGGTTGCCAAGCTTATACCTTCAGATGAGGGATTGGACGATTCCTCCATGGAGAAACCAACTGGTTGAAAAGAAAGATCTACAGATAATACAATTTGGTGGTTCTCTGATGGAAGGCCTGGGCCCCGTCTGATTGGCTGACAAGCCCTGTCCCTGTAGACAGAGCTTCCAGGTAGGATTTTAGCCTTTTGTTTTTAAAGATAATCAGATAAAAACCACCAGACATTTGAGGAAAGCCTGTATAGAACATGACAGACACCAAAGCAAGTAAACAAACACTCAGAAACTCAATAAACAGATATGCGCGCAGCAAAAGAAAAATTCTATATATACTACAAGGTCCTCGGAAAACTTAGAGAAGACACCACATCCATGGAATACTAAAAGGGGTCTTAAAAAGGAGAAGAGTCAGAAAACAAGCAAGTGCTCTTAGAAATTAAAAATATGAGCGCAGAACATCTTTAAAAAGCAAAGGAAAAGCTGAGAGATACAGTTGAAGAATCTGCAGGAAGCCGAGTGAAAAAGGACAGAGAGGGTCCCAGGGAGGCTGCGTATCTGACGGGACTTCAGACGGGAGCACGGGGAAGACGGAGGAGACGAGATCGTCCATGAGAGATACAGCAGAACTTCCTAGAACCGAAGGATCTAGGTTTTCAGATTAAAGGGGCATGCCTTGTGTCTGGCATAGCAACTGAATGAGGCCGATACTAGTGTGAACTTTTAGGATACTAAGAAAAAGGGGAAGAAATGCCTAAAAGCTTTTCGGGTCACATACAAGAAATCTGGAATCAGAATGACATTAGACTTCTCAACAGAAACTTTGGAAGCCAGAAGGAAATGAAGCAGTGCCATCAAAATTCTAAGTGAAAATTATTTACAACCTATACATCTACACACAGCCAACTATAATCAAATGATGGATAAGGCAAATAAAGGCATTCCAGACTTCCAAGTTTTCAAAAATCTTACCTCCCATACAACCATTTGTGAGGAAGCTGCTGAAGGATGTGCTTCAGCACATTGAAGAAGGAAAGCAAGAAACAGGAATACATGAAATCCAGGACAGAGGGCTCCAGCACACGAGAAAGTGAAGGGAATTCCTAGTACGATGACGAGGCAAAGTCACAGGATGGTAGCCACACATCCGGCTAGACCGGGGCAGAAGGAGAAAGCTCTGCTCGGGAGAGCTCTCCAGCAAAGGAGCAAAATCAGTCGGTTACTCGATGGGTTTGAATACATTGAGAGGACATTTTACAGTAGCCCACCCCCACCCATGAGGGACATGTTCCCAGATGCCCAGGGGAGGCCTAAAAGTGTGGATAGTACCCAATCCTCTACAAGGGAGACCCCCAAAATGGAATTTATTTATGAAAATTATGTATTTATTCTTACACATTTAAATTTTAGTCACCTTCCAAGTACTCTCCATTTGATGGAATGCACCTATAAAAATGTTTTTTTCCCCCGCTGTGCAAAACAGTTTTGAACTCATTGATTTTGATGCCTTTTTGTGCTTCTGTCGTTTTTTTGCTTCACCTCTTCCATGGCAGCAAAAAGTTTTCCTTTGAGGATGTTTTCCACTGGGTAAACAAAAAAAGTCACTTTAGGTGAGACCAGGTGAATAGGGAGGGTGGGGTATGAGGGTCATGCCGTTTTTGGTCAAAAACTACTGAACACTCAGTGCAGTGTGGGCAGGTGTGCTTGTAAGTCACCCATCATGAAATGGGCAAACCTATTGAGTCTTCAAAAAAAATTCACTGAAGCCGAGTGCAGCCTCTCACAACAACGCCAGCTGGTACACTGACACAGATGAGTTCCTGGAACACGCACCTGGCAGGGGAAGCCTGCACTACAAGGGGTCCGCCCTCCAGAGGATAATTCCCTTGTGTTTTGGGTCCCTCATGTATACTACGTTTCCCCCGTATGCACACACCTTTTCACCGAAAGGAAGCACTTTACAGCGTCTCTTTGGCACATCCTAATTGCCAGCGTCTTTACTACTCTTGTGTGTTGGGGCCATTTTAGGTAAAATAAGCGTAACCTGAGCATAAGCACTGCGACACTGCAGCCGTCAATCTGATAACCGAGACGCCACTGAGTAAGTGACTGACCGCAGTGCAGTGTTTACAGAGTGGACACAGGGGACAAAGGGATGGTGTACGTTGTAGGTGGGACAGAGTGAGGAAGTGCGAGAGTTCAGAACGGTGTGCAACTTAAAACGTACAAATTACTTTTTTCCTGGAATTTTCTGAGGTCTATTTTTAGACCTCAGTTGACTACACGTAACTAAAACCGTAGATAGCAAAGCTGCAGATAGGGAAGCCTGCTGTGGTTCTATTAGAAAGTTGGAAGAAAAATTAGTAATAAATATATGGAAAATAAAGCAAAAAGACAGTTATTAACTCTTCCAAAAACCCAAAAAGCTGTGGTAAGGACAGAAATTTATCATAGTGTACTACATAGTTCAGGTGTAGGTAATATCTGCATATTTATAACAATACCAACAAGCATTAAATCATCACTTAACAAAGTGGTCATACAGCTGAACTGAACTGGGAGGATGGAAGGCGCAGAGCACGCTGTGGAAGTCAGGTAGGAGTAAATAAATCCGCTCTTACCTTCGCTCACAGGAAATCGATAGATGACATTCAAGCTGGTAGTGAGCACTCAGCAGTGTGAGCAGTGGCAGAAGAAAGTGGGGTGGGCAGGGGTCCGTCAGAGGATTCTGGTACTTGTAATAAATACTATTTGACTTTTCAGGCAGTGAACATTTATATCTTTGATGAAATTAAAACTCATTAAAAACAGTGGACATCGAAGAATTAGAATCAATGAGTGTGGAATGATCTTTGGGTTAATTCGATGTTGAATGTAAGAAGATATATTTTCCCTCCCTCCCCCTCTCCTTAAGAAACTCTGAGAAGAAAAGAACAGGTCTCAGGTTGTTTTGCAATAGCCTTCAAGTGTCTAATCCGAAAGCTGGCTGCGTTGGGAACAGGTGGGCCCTGCCGTAACTTTTCTGTGTGCTTCAGAGCAGAGACTCGAGGAGGTCAGATTCTGGAAGAAGGAGCTAGATGACAAGCTTGAGCAGCTTGTGTATGTGACCGAAGATCTGCTCGCGTATAAGACCAGGCTGGAGAAGGCCCTGGAGAGCCTGAAAGAGCCCATGCACATCACGCAGATGTGCCTGGAATACAGGTAGGAGGGGCGGTTCCCCCAGGGAGTCATCTGCTGTGAGGAGTGAAGCTGGCCGTGCGAGCCGCCGGGTTAGAAGGAGGCAAATGAGCATGTGTTCTTTTAGAGCCTGAAATTACCTCGGCATGCCCGTGGTACTGGGCAGTGGAAGGAGCACTAGGCTGGGTTCATGTCTAAACTCTGCTCTTGACCAACTTAAATATAAGTTAGGCTGAGGTTTGGCTGTGGGTAATCAGAAAACCGCAAAATAACACTGAACTTAAATAAGATAGTTTCTTTCGCTCTCACATTCCGGGAGTCTGGAGACGGTTCAGGGGTGGCGTGGTGTGCCACAGTGTCAGGGCCCCGGGCTTTTTCCGTCTTGTTGCCCCACTGCACGTGGCTTTCGCTCCCGCGGTTACCTGGAGATGCAGGGTGGCAGCTGGAGCTCCAGCCACTGTGTCTACATTCCAGCGAGAAGGAATAGCTGGGGTTTGGCATTCACCATCTCTACTTGTACCCTGTTGCCCAGAGCTCAGTCGCATGGCCACACCACTAGAAACCAGGAACTGGTAGTCTTCATTTTGGGCAAGCAGAGCAGATACTCCAGTTACTAGCGGACAAAACGTCTGCTCCTATACACAGAGGCACACTGAAGCACTTTGTCCAGAGACCACTGTGCAAACAAACCTCTTTGTTATGCTCCCTTTCCCCTGACCCCAGAGGAGGGTGGTTACTCTGGGCTAACGGGACTCCCTGCCGCAGTCCGAGATGGCGCTCCCTGGCAGGCTTTCTTGCTAGCAGCACAGCCCCCTCCAAGCCAGTGCGTCCTCCACACTGGCTTTGGAGTGAACCTTTCTGAATGCAGATCTTTGCAGATCACCCCATGCTTTAAATTTTTTAAAAAATTGCAACCCTGCGCCCTAATACCTTCCAGATAAACTTCAAACTTCTTAGCCCAGCCAACAGGGTTTTTCGTGATCGGGCCCTCCGTTACCCCTCCAGGCCCATGCATCACCCCCAGTCTGGGGTGTGCTTAGTGCTGAGCTACTTGCAATTTCTCAAACACACCCTGGCTCTGTCCATGCTGCTTGCTCTGGCTGGAAAGCCCTCAGTGAGCTTAGCCAGGACCCTCTGCAGAAACTGGGCTGCAGTCTCCCCAGCCACACGTAGAGAGTTTGTGAAGCAAAGGTAGGATCACTGTTGAAGAGGCCAACAGTCCAATCAGCTCAAGTCTACGCCTACGTGTGATTAGAATGTAGACGTTGCTAAGCTGATTATGTGCTGCTATGTGTCTGGCACTGCGATTTCTGTTTTTATAGCTCATTGCCACCACCTTAATGAGGTTCTAATTCTTATCCCCATTTCGCAGAAGAGGAAACCAAGACACAGATGACATTATACAATGTTCCCAAGGCCACACAGCTGGAAAGTAGAGGAGCCTTGCTCCCAAGTGCTGTCAGGCAGTGACTGGTCACTTTGGGGAGTGACATAACAGAGTGGTTAAAAGCACGTATAATGCCTGCTTCGGTGACATTGGGCTTAACCTCGCCGAAACTCAGGTTCCTCACCTGCACTTGACCGGGCTAATTAAGTGAGAACACTCGTATCAGAAGCTCAGCAGGTCATGTTAATGTTGGTATTATTATCATCATTAAAGCATCTTTCTGGATTCCAGTCCTTGTCAGAAACGGAACTAGGATCCAGAAAGGCACCAGGTGGCTTTGAACGCTAAGCCAAAAGGAATGTCTCCACTAAATAGGTGAGAAGGGAAGGACTTCAGAACTGACGTCCAAACTGAAGGGGAAATGCCCATCTGGCATTTTTCAGACCAAGTGACCAGTCATCCATCAAATTTTCTTCATTGCACTTTGGACTTTTTTTTTCAAGTCTCAAAGAGACCAACTAGGGCACCTCCCTGACCATGTCACCCAGGCACATGGGGTGCCACTCCGACCAGTTGTCCAGATTAAATGTCCAGGTGTTAGTGAGTGCTGAAATGCCTCCCTCTGCCTGCTGGATGACCTGCCGCCCTTCTCTGGTCAGGGAGAAGCGTGTCGGCATCGACCTGGTGCATGACGAAGTGGAGCAGGAGCTCATAAAGGAGGCTGAGATCCTCCAGGGGGTGATGGCCCTGCTGACCCGCACCCTGGAGGAGACAACCGAGCAGATCAGGTACGGCCGTTTGGGGCCACCTGCACGTCCCCACTGGGCATATCGAGAAAAGAGAGCACCCACAAATGCTGGGGCCCAAGGCACAGAGAGAATGGGGTTTGATACTCCTACAAACACTTCCCATGACCTGAGGTGGCTTGGGAACACTCAGGACGAGGCCTGGACAACCCTCTGGGGGTGGGGGTTGGGGGGTGGGGCTGGGTCTCAGCCCCCACTGTGAACTACAGGACACCGGAAGTGTTTTTTTCCTAGGGCTGGTCTCTCTCATAGAGTATGCCACAGTGGTGACATCAGAAAATGTCACGGTTGGAGGAAGGACGTTGAAGTCCAGGCTTGGTTACATTAATTTGTCACCAAGCGTCTAATGGTATATGGGGGTGTGTGTGGCGGGGCGGGGGCAGGTTGGGTGATGGCAGGCGGGGGAGGAAGTGGCGCCATCCTGCACCAGACCTGGCTTTAGCTGCGTTTCCAGGGCCTCCCAAGAAGCAACAGGTGCTACCTGGGCACTCCAGAGGGAGGAACCTTTACCTTGTCTTTTCAGGCTTAACCGCGCTGCAAAGTACAATCTGGAAAAGGATCTGAAAGACAAGTTTGTGGCCCTGACCATTGACGATACCTGCTTCTCACTCACCAACAACTCGCCAAACATCAGCTATTCTGAGAACGCCGTGCGGGTGGAGCCAAAGTGAGTGAGTCCTGGCTGCTGGCCTGGCCACGCTGTCCTCCTCCCCGCCCTCTGGTGTCCCAGCGCCCCTCAGACAGGCAGGCGGGAGGCCCTGGGGCATCGTCGTGAGGGCTGGCTGGGAGCTAGGGAGAGGCAGTCCTGGGGCAGAGTTGGGCTGCGTGGCGACTTCCCAGAGGACAGGGCCGGAGGGTCCTTGGTCCTCCAGGTTGGGCCCCACTTCAAGAAAGCCTGTTGTAAAACCTTTAAACATTTGAAATGTATTCTTTTCCCTATTTTGTGTTTTTAACAAGTAAACGAATCTAAAAATGTATACAGAACAAGTTAATACTTCTCCTCTGTCCCTTTATGATTTTACCCCAGAGATGACCACTACTATCTGTATGCTCATACAGATGTATGTATACCCTCACACACACAACTTTTTAAACTTTGTTTATTGCTACGAGGGAGAGAGAGAGAGGGAAGCATCAATTTGTCGATCCACTTACTGATGCCTTCATTGGTTGATTGTGTGTGCCCTGACCAGGGATCAAACCCACAACGTTGGTGTATCTGTGTCACAGGTGTGCACAGGTGTGCACAGGTAACCAGGTTCTTAGTGATCGAGGACAAAGAATTGAACCGAACACACAAAGTTTATAGCATAAAGAAAGAGGGAAGATTTATTAAGTGATAGTACACATCACAGGACACGGGAGTGGGCCAGCTCTGAGCAGAGGAAAGAAAGGGCCCCTGGGCTGGGGGATTCTATTTT
>PVKM010050180.1:0-10822 GCA_004027735.1 Carollia perspicillata
TTTGTGTAGCTTTGTACGGGAACAGAGTTCTCTTTGAGTCCAGAAACTCCTGACTCTGATAGTTAGGGCCTGATGTTGTGTTTACTTTTTTTTTTGGTTCTTAGGTAATAAAATATATTTTAATTGCTTGCTGCCACACAATTATATTTGCTTTCACTTGACAATTGGCTCTGATACTAATAATTAGTCAAATGTATCTAATTTGTGTGTATATGTCATTTTAAGGGGTATTTAAAATACTTATGTTTAAAACTCACAAGTTTTGCAGTAAAAATACGTGAGCCTAGAGCTCAGATCTGCTCTAATTCTAGTACAGAGACTAATGCACACTTTGTGAGCAGTTTTGTGTCATAAAAATGAGTAAACAGAAAATAATGATGTTCTCAAAGAAAGTTAAGTCTCAGAATAAGATCTCTGCCTCCACATAAGTTAACTAGTTGATTGACTGGTGGCTGTAATTATACTTTATAAAGTAAATGTAAACTTATTTCACGTTCATGCAAACTTAGGATAAAAGTCTTTTTCAAAATCTGCCCTTTTAGGACTCCAGTTTGGACTTACGGCATCAGAAAAATCAGGGTGGAGCCCTGGCATGTATAGTTTGAAAAGTTCCCCACTTGATCTTGAAGAAGGCACCCAGGTTTTAACTGCCACTGTTAAAAAGGGTGTCTGCTGCAGAGGAATTTTGTTTTGATACATTTCTCAGTCTGTTTGGGCCACTGTAACGAAGTATCGTAGACTGGGGGCTTATAAACAACAGAAATGTCTTACAGTTCTGGAGGCCGGAAGTCCTAGATCGGGGGCCAGCGGAGTTGGTGTCTGGTGGGACCTGCGTGCTGGTTCATAGCTGGCCATCTTTTCTTTGTTTCCTCACCTGCCGGAAGGCACAGGGCAGCTCTCTGGGGTCTCTTTTATAAGAGCACTAGTCCCATCATGACCTAACCACCCCCGAAGGCCGTTCCTCCAAATACCAGCACATGGGGGTTAGGTTTCAACATGCGGATCTGGGGGAACACAAACACTCACTCCCTAAGGTGCATAAGGAATGGAGTGGCCGACCTGGAAGGCTAAAGGGGAGTCCCACCGACCGGAACCTGGGCCTGTCCGTGGGCAGGAGGGAATGGAGGCCTGCTCCTGCTACCCGGGAGCCTGGACCGGGATGCCATCGCAGGGTTTGGGGTAGCGATTGAGACAGCTTTTGAACGTGAGAATCATTTTTCAAGAGAAGTTGAATTGGTTCCAGCCTATCAATGTTCACATTTGAGGTTCCTCTTTTCAAAAATGCTAGTGAGACCCTGATGTACCCAGATATCAGATGTGTGGTGAGGAGAGTTGTGAGATCAGATGTGGAAATGCTACGTATGCAGCTTACTGACATTGCAGTTTTGAAAAATACTTGGGGAACACAAATCTGTAATGTAGAAGTTAGACTGCGTTCGAGTAGGCTGTCCGCGTAATGCCCGAAACAACCCGAAGGCCGCCGGCCGCTGACAGCAGACTCTCGCCGCAGATTACCAGTACCGGACGGTCGCGCAGGCCTGCGACCCGAGGACGCTCATCGGGTTGGCACGAAGCAGAGAGAGCGATCTTCGCTTCTTCCTCCCTCCGCCGCCTCTACCATCTTTAAAAGAAGTAAGTAAATAAAATAATCCAGTGAGTGTGAAAAGGGTTGATATATAGTCTCTGGGTGCAGAATAAACACTCAAAAAGCAGTTTGTTGGCTACTTTTTACAAGCAGGTAAACGAGGTCAACCTGAGGTTGTAGTTTTCACACACAGAGTTCTTGATTCCTCGGGAATGCCGTTTCCCTTGTGTCATTTTCCGTTTTCGGTACCAGGGGTCTCTTACCCCAGAGGGCGACTTCATAGCATATCAGCATCTGTGAATCGGTCCCTTGATCTAAGGTGGTTTTTAGATGGGATTTTCTCAACTTCAACACTGTTGACAGTTTTGGCCACATAATATTTTTGTTGGAGGCTGTCCTGTGCATCGTGGGGTGTGTCACAGCATCCCTGGCCTCCTTTCATTCGATTCCAGTAGCAATCCCAAACTGTGACAACTACAATGTTTCCAGATAGCGTGCCAAATGTCTCCTGAGGTACAAGACGCGGCTGGAGACCCGCTACACAGTTACTAATGTACTGATACACAAAGATGCCAATTTTTAATTAGTAATACAGACCTCTGAGCATGCTCCTTGAGTACCTTCCCTAGACTAGAAAATGAAAGTCTGAAAAGTTGCTATCAGTTTTTGGAAGAAAGGAAAACACATAGACTAGATACAAGTTATTAGGGAAAATTAGATAGTAACTTTCATTTTGAATCAAGATGTGAAGTAGCCTCTGAGGTAAAAATGTGGAGTCATACTTTGCAATAAGTCTTTCAGATTGAGGTAGCAGACACGAAAATATAGAATTCAAAATTAAACAATCCTCTCTTTGTCTGGGTTGGTGACTTTTTTTGAGACTAAAAAGCACTAATTCATCTCTGCGTTTTTTTTGTTTGTTTGTTGTTAGCTTTTTTGGCTTAGATTCTTATCTGTACTTTTTGTAGCATTCACTTGTTGAGCTTAATTGTGAAGAATTTATTTTCCTTTTATTTCAGGATTCCTCCATCGAGGAGGAACTCAGATGCCTGCTGGCTTCCTTACCCCAAACAGATCTGGATGAGTGTATCCAGTACTTTACATCTTTGGCTCTGAGCGAAAGCAGTCAGAACCTGGCAGCGCAGAAGGTCAGCTCCCCTGTTCACCCCGTAAATATTTCTGAGTGCCCCCACTTTCCAAGGCATTGTGCCGGGGCCACAGGAACTGAGTCACCGGCCCCTGGTGTGTGCCTGCCCGGGGCCCGGTGCTCGGGATAATGGGGAGATGGGTGAATAAGCGTCCTTTCTCGGTGCAGTTTTGCCATGCACGCCCCTCATTACGAGCGGTGCTGGGCATCATTTCATGTATTTTAGAGGCATTGCATTTCTCTTCCTAAGAACTTTCGTTTATGATGGTTGCTCATTTTCCATAGCATCGTTGGTATTTTTCTCACTGATTTATAGGAGATCACAGCATATTAGTGACATTAGCCCTTAATCTGTGGTAAGAGTTGAAATTTTCTTTCCCCACTTTATTCTTACATGTGTTTAATATCTGTTAGGACTACTGCTCACTATTCTGTTTCATAAAATGTTCCTTTTTCTTCTTTTCTTCCACATGGACTTGAATTTCAGTTTGGGAAGGATTGAAAACTGCATGACCTCTGTCATCACTGCCTTTAATTTTTTTCAATAATGCTTTTCCCTTTTTTATCATCTTGATTGATAGACTTTAAGTAGACTCAGCTAGCATAATCTGTCCCTAGAACATTGTGATTAACCCTGGCTTTTCTTACATATAAGGAATTGTGTATTAGTACTTCGTACTCTCAGGTACAAAGGGGAAGGAATTGAGAAAACTCAGAGATCGTTCTCTTCTAGGGATAATTCCATGTTTTCTATCCTAGTAAGCCACAGTTTGCATAATTAAAGTTCCCGTAATATTTAGAGTCCTATGGATTAGTCCTTTATAATACTGTGCATAGTGCAGAGATTTTTTTTTTGTCCAACAAAAAATATTAGTCATTTAAAAAAAGATTTTATTTACTTTTTAGAGGGGAAGGGAGGGAGAAAGAGAGGGAGAGAACCTTTGATGTGCGAGAGAACATTGATTACTTGCCTCTCACACGCCCCCTACTGGGGACCTGGCCCGCAACCCAGGCCTGTGCTCTGACTGGGAGTCAAACCTGCAACCTGTCGGTTTGCAGGCCGGCACTCAATCCACTGATCCACACCAGCCAGGGCTTAGTCATTTTTTTTTTAAGTAAAAGTTTTAATTATCTCACTTTCAGGGCGGCTTATGGTGTTTCGGCGGAAATGGGCTTCCATATGCGGAGAGCTTTGGAGAAGTCCCTTCAGCGACAGTGGAAATGTTCTGCTTAGAAGCCTTAGTAAGACATTCCGAGGTGACTTCCCCTTTCAGACGTGTTTTACTTGTATCACAAAATTATGCATACGCATGTTTATTCAAAGGAAATCGTCATTTCGTATAAAAGAAGCTTTTGGGTGGTTTTTCAGTTTCTGCTTTTCCCCCCATTCGATTGTTCAAATTGATAAAAATGATTTAGCACCAATGCATGAATTTCATCTCATGAGTTTTTCTACCAATGGATATGATCTTAATTGCACATGAAGAAAGCAGAGCATTGTCTGAACACAGCATTTATCTTGGAGTTCTGCTGTCCTCTGCCTTTCTCAGATCACTTTTACAAGTAACGTGATCAGGTGGTTCATCTCCATGAAAACATCTGTCAAAGATGTGTCAAGGTAGAAAATACCTGAAGGACCAAACCTTAACCATAGCGCGTATCAGTGATCTTCAGATTTCTTGGTATTATGGCAACTTTTCTATTGTGATCACAGTTTGATTTAAAAAAAGAAAAAAGGAACAGACTTTGTGGCGTTCAAACATTAGTGCATAGAAATCACTCCAGACGCATGTTCATCACTCAGGCAGTGCACACTTCCTGCTCACCTGTGGCAGTCTGAAAGTACAGATGGGGTGGAGCCCAGGAGCTGGCATCTGTCCCAGACGTCCCCAGTGAGGCCGCTGCAAGAGGTTCCCACGTGGTGAGAAGCGTCCTCCGAGACGTTCTAAACTCTCCGGTTTAACTTCGGGAACCACTAGCGTCGGCTCAGAAGCACGGAGCTTTCTGGTCATGTTAGGTCCCACCTGTGGACTGAGGGGTCAAGGACAAAGCAGAGGTAGCGCTGGACTGCAGAGGGGAATGCGGGACGACCAGCTCAAGTTTTCGTGGTCCACGTCTAGTTTCTGAAGCCGTAGATGCATCTTCGGTGCAAAATACAGTGCGTGGAATTCCGGAAGCCTCTCCAGTTATGACATACCTCACCTGATGTCCAAAAGGCGTACTTTTAAATGCATGTAAAATGTGATGGAATTTAGTGAAAATGTAGAGAATGGTCATTGTTGCACATATGTGAGTGACATGGTGTCACTAGTGATGGGACTGTGACTAAAACTAGTGGTGGGAAGAGGCAAGGCCATGCCAGTGACCCTGGAAGACATAATGACTTGGTCCGTTTTGTCACCTTACCTTAGAGTACACATTTCCTTTGGCTTTTACCTCTTTTAGCCACTAAAAATCCGTATCCCTTCTTCCAGTTTTTCTTGACCTCTTCTAAAACTTTTCTGACTCCTGAGTCCAGGCCCCGGCAGCTGGGAGTCTGTGCGAGGCAGATGTTGCCCAGCTCTGCGCGGCCCGCCACTTGGACGGGGTCCTGTTGTCGGGGTTCAGGCTTCTCCAGGGTAGAGCCCGTTCTGAGCCAACCAGCGTGTCACCAGAAATTGAAACCGTCTGTAATAATGACACTGTCAAGTTACATCCAGCCCAACTCCAAAATCACTGTAAGAAGAAGCACTCCAGGCATCCTGGGGAGAGGACTCCTTTTTTTCAGTGATTTTGAAGTGCTTCCCACATAGATAGGGGTTTGTGTGTTAAGCACGCTGAGAGGCGGGGCCGGGTGGTCGCCCCCCCCGGGGGCTCTGCCGCCTGGCTGCCCATCAGCATGCCGCGGCACCTGGTGAGTGAATTTATGCAGCATTACGTGAGCTCTCGTTGATTTATTGTGCCAGATACCCACACACTGTGATAAAATCGAAGCATATGGAGGCTTGCAACTGCTTCAGAGGCTGTACCACCTCCACAAGGACTACCCTAACGTGCAGAGAAACATAATGCGAATCATCGGCAACATGGCTTTGAATGAACATCTTCATCCAACTATAGTTCGCTCAGGTAACAACTGCACACGCTGAGTGTTTTGGATCCAGTCTTCTGTGTTCCTCCTCCATCCATCATGATACATTAATTTTGCAGCAGACTGAAGACTTTGCTTAGAGCACGCCATTTTAGCACGGCATGGCTTTAGGTAGGCGGATAGTCCACACCTAAGATCATCAGTGTGTGCACAGTCACCGGAGGGCAGTTTCTGCTGATGACCATCTCCATGTTTATGTCTTTGATACAGATGATTATCAGAGACCAAGATCTGGGTACTCTGTGTACTTACTGCACCCGGGGTGTCTTTATTCTTTGCTTTTTCAGTAGAAAAGGGTAGGTGATCTAGACAAACACACATGCACACATCACCTGCACACCTGCACACCTGCACACCTGCACACCTGCACACGTGTAGTTGACCTTTCAACAACACAGGTTTGAAGTGTCCACTTACACGCGGGTGTTTTCAGTAAATACTTGCACTGCGTGAGACCCACCGTTGGGGGTCCACGGGTGCAGAGAGCTGACTGGGTGCATCGGTCTGCCCCGTTTTATACAGGGCACTTGAGCATCCGTGGATGTCGGCGTCTGCGGGGGGTCCTGGAACCAAGTCCCTTGCAGATACTGAGGGACAACTTCAGTTTTTGAGGAGTCTACAGTTATACATGGCTTTCCAACTGCGTGGGGCAGGCGAGGGTCAGTGCCCCCAACCACGTCCTTGTTCAAGGGTCAGCTGCATATCCATTTGTTCTTATTTTTACATGTGAATTTATATAAATTCACATTTACATAAATTATGAATTCCCATTTAAGAGTGTCTTTTGGTCAGCAGAACAGGGATCAGCAAATTCTGTAAAGGACCACTTACTATGTTTTCTTAGAATTAAATTTAGGGGGGTGACATTGGTTAATAGGGTCATTTGGCTTCAAGTGTACGTGTCTGTGACGCACAGTCTGTACGTTGTGTTCTGTGTCCACCCCCCAAAGTCAGCTCACTTCTGTCACCATGTATTTGGTCCCCTTTTCTGTAAGTTTTATTTGTTTCTATTTTTGTAGATTCTTTAAAATTTTTTAATTTATTGATCTTAGTGGGTGAGAGAGAGGGAGAGAGAAGAACACTGATTTGCTGATGCATTTATTTATGGATTCAGTGGTTGATTCCTGAATGTGCCCTGACCGGGACCGAACCTACAATCTTGGCGTACTGGGACGACGCTCTCACTAACAGAGCTACCTGGCCAGGCTGTAGATACTTAAGGTGGAAACATATACATTGCCTTTAACTATTTTTCTCATTTCAGTAATATTTTGCTGTAAATGGAGTGGGGGATGATGGGAGTGCTCAGTTGGGACTTCCATTGTTGAGTGCTATTTATTTTTTTGTTGTTTTAACAGTTAGCATGTATTAAGAGGTTACATAATCTAAAAACACTAAATATTGAAGGAAGCCACCACTTTCCCAAGGGACATCTGATGTGTTGTAAGAGGGGAAGCAGCCTCTCAGACATTGTGAAACTACTTTCTCACAGAGATGGTCTGTGCCGTACTTTCTCTTGTGTCTCGGAGTCTCGTGACTCCATTAAAAACCAAGCCATGTTTTTGCCCATACCAACAACGTGCTTGTATATCTCTAAGGTAGAATTTTATAACATTCTTCTTACTATAAAGCACTCTCTAACCGATTTTGAGGGGGGTTTCTGATAGTACAGATGTGAACACCGATGTTAAAGTGCTCCTGGGGCTGAAACCTCTCTCGGGCTATTACACACTGGCTGTGTGTCGCCGAGGGGAGTCGCACGCACAGCCCCGGCGAGTGGACGGGGGGTGTGCAGCCAGCGGCCCTCCGGGGTGCCTGCTGGGCTTGCTTAGAGGCATGTTCCATGTGGACTGCTCTTCTAGAGTCTTCTTCCAGCTCAGAGGAGCCAAGGGACTTGACCGGGATTCCACAGCAGTTAGGTGAGAGACAGAAATTTGAGCCCAGGTCTCTCTGATCTCAAGGTCCACATTCTGTTTTATTTCAAATCATATGAATAATGCCTGTGGGGGCATTATTTATATAACTACGCATACTTCAGAGAACACAGATGACATTAAACCCATCTTTTTGTAGGGCCCTCTCCAGTCCCAGTTCCCTTCTAACACTATCGGGGGCCTCTTTCCAGGCCTCTGGGTGGGGGGGTGCACCCACGCACCTTCACACACACTTGCGTTCATAAAGCAGGACATTGTTGTAAAAACCAGAAATGTTCAAAATAGATGAAATTGTACTGCTTTGTCTCTCTTTAAAAAAAGTTTCCCTCCTTCAATCCCAGGCTTTACAAGATTTTTTATCTATTAAGCAAGCTCATTATTAAAAAATAATTTCCCCACATGCGTTAAAGGCTGCGAATATGACTGCCAATCAGGATGAAATAACTGGTACTAACTCACTGAGTTTCATAATTCCTGCTAAAAACAAAATACGATTTTTATTACCATTTATGACCTCATCTCTAGTATTGGCAAGTTTTGTTCGATTTTCTAAATAAAGTTCCTTTTGAACCCCTCCTACCTGCTTTGAGACCCCTGAGTGGGACCTGGCGTTGTGGCGGGGGGCCCGGCGGACCTCCAGGAAGAATGCGGGTGGCGTGGTGCGGCTTCCCCGGGTGGGCGGACGCCGAGGTTCGCCTGTCGGCCGTCACCTTCAGCCTGAGACCTCCCAGCCAGCTGAGACGGTGTGTTCTCTCCCCCAGGCTGGGTCTCCATCCTGGCGGAGGCAGTGAAGTCTCCACACGTCATGGTGGCCTCGCATGCCGCCAGGGCCCTGGCGAACCTGGACCGAGACGCAGTGCGGGAGAAGTACCAGGATGGCGTGTATGTGCTCCACCCCCAGTGTCGCACCAGGTGGGAAGAGAGCCCCCGACCCCACGACCCCACGGGGATGGATGCCTGGCAGGCTTAGCGTTTTAACTTATCTCTGAGTAATTTAGAGAAGTTAGATTCCTTACAGACAAGTCACACACCTTATGTGTGTACTGCAACAGTGTATCCATACTCACCCCCGAAGAGCGGCCGGCCGGCAGGAAAGTGTGGAAGTAGCTAAGGCATCGGGTTGTTTTGCATCAGGGCTTACGTTCAGGAAGGTTGCGTTCACTTTTTACAACGTGTCGCACTTAAACTTCGTATGCGTATGTATCTCTTTGTTTCACGGCATTTTCCACGTAGATTTAGAGTCTGATTCGGACTATAGCGGTCAGTCTGGATGGGAAGGAGATGGGGCAGCCAGACCTCCAGGGACTGGGGAGGGTGTAGGCCGGTTCGAAAGCACGAACTGGAAAGAATAGGTTGTGATAAATTTGACCCCCACTCCTCCTCAGGATTACTTCCGGTCACTGTTTCCAGCTGTGTCACTGCTGAGACCGTAACTGCAGAAGGGACCACAACGAAAATGTTACATATTTCTCGGATGTCTCTCAGGCACTTTATTACCTCGAACAACAGCAAAAACTTTTTTAATTTGAAAAATTAATTTCCTACTCAATTCCAATTTGTAAATAAAATGCTACAGTGTTTGTGTGTTGCATAATTGTGTGTCCTATAAATAGATGCAAACGATATACTGCCTCCATATTTCTAAATGTCATATCTGAAGGCTGTTAGTTGAAAACGTCGTTGGCTCTATTTATGATAAACACCATCCTTGATAATTTTTTGAAATCTCTTGTGCACGCTGGCTTTGAAATGACACTAGCATAGTCTTCTTTAAAAAAATACTGTTACTGATTCGTGGGACATTCTCATGGAATTCTTCAGAGGGTCACCTGACATCTGTCACCTCACTGATCAGTAAACCCATGGAGGTTGGTTCCGGTTGGTCGGCCCGGCTGGACCCGCCCCCGTTTCCACGGAGCAGTGAGCGCGCTCCGTGCGTGTCTCTGCCAGAGCCCCTCGCAGGGCCCCGCAGCACACCTGCGCTCCCAGAGCTTGCCTTCGTCCTTATTGCATGTCATATTACCCTGCTAGGCACCATCCACAGAGAGCGCTGTGCAGATTCCTGCCAAAACAATAATGTGTTTGTTCTGCTTCTTTTTAAAACTCTTCCCCGGGTAGTCAGCCCATTAAAGCAGATGTCCTTTTTATTCACGGCCTTATGGGAGCAGCATTCAAAACGTGGCGCCAGCAGGACAGTGACGAGGCTCTGACGGAAAAGGTCTCGGAGGACGAGAGCAGGCACACGACGTGCTGGCCCAAGGTAAGGACGCGGCTGACGCTCCTGGGCCTCGGGCCTGGGGCCTGCGCTTCTGTCCTCCCGGGGCGTCGGCCTGCAGCTCTCCTCTCCCGTGGGAGCACTTGGGGGGGGGGGTCACAGCAGCAGCTGGGCTCGTCTCCCCCCGTTGCAGAACTTGGGCGTGGCCCACGACCCAGAGTATTCCAATAAGACAGACACGGGAGGGCCAGTCATCATCACCCCCATTAAAATATAGTAATGCTCGTCACTCAGGGTAGTTGGCTAGTTCTGTGACTTTAATAATTTAAAAAACAGACCTTGAGGAAGCAATTCTACTTCGGGTTTCTTGGACATTATTTCTTCCAAAGAGCCCTAACGCCGAGGTGAATTCACTGAATGGAATTTGTCTAACGCTCAGTGGAAACCGATGCGCTGGATATGTGGACACGGTGTCCCGAGCTCTGTCCTGCTGCTGCTCACCCACCTTCACAGAGGCTCACGAGGCACCAAGACCCGTCCCCACTTCCTGATGACACCAAAGCGTGGGGATGGCCCAGACCCCAGGTCCACAGAGAACGGGGCTGGGGCCTTGGACTTGAATCTCCGGGTTCTCAGGGCGAACCCCTTAACCATCAGGCAGACCATTTCGAGATCACAGTTTTCCATAAATACTTTCAGAAAGCCAGTCTGATCTGGACTCAGAAACAGGCCTTGCTTTTGGCTGTTGAGGGCTAAACTGAGGATGCGCTCTTGACCCCTGCAGTGGCCTTGTGCCCTCAGCATTGACACC
>PVKM010050181.1:0-10777 GCA_004027735.1 Carollia perspicillata
GAGTATATTTAGGTGTGTCTTCTATTGCCTTGTGGCTGGAGCATATGGGTGTATCTCTGTCTTTTTTTCCTCCACTGGCACTCTCCTGTCTGCTCTCCTGTCTGTATATTTGACATTTAACACCCCTTGAGAGATTCTTACAGTAGTTCAATTCGTTATTCTCTAGTATAGAGAAGCATTTGGGGCCTTTCTTACAAGCTATTTTATAAGCTGTTGGAAGGTCAGTGAATGGCCTTGCTTTAGCCAGCTGCCAATTCCTGATCCACACAGATATGATCATGGCAGCAGAGTCATGGAGTACGAGTCCCTGAGACCTACATGTAAGGGATTGCCTGTACTGTCTTCTTCGAAAGCAGTCAAACATGGCAGGCATTCAGAGCCAGCGCCCAGAGCAACGATTGGAAAATATTACACACGTAATAAGTAATCACTGAACAGTGAATAATATAAGTGAAAAATGACTGGGCCAAGGGTATCTAATAATAACATCAGCACTTGGTGCTACAATTAGCGCTCCTGTCTCCTGATCACCTCTCTAGAACTCATTTGACTATGCCATTTTGCATCTGATGATAAAACGAGATAATGAAATAATGACAAGACTGACACCTAGAGAAAGCAGCCTCTGAATATAGTCTTAGCATATTGTAAAATGCCTTTGTATAAAAAGATTTTATTTATCTTTAGAGGGGAAGGGACGGCGGAGATAGAGAGGGAGAGAAACATCAATGTGTGGTTGCCTCTCGCATGGCCTCAACTGAGGACTTGACCCACAACCCAGGCATGTGCCCTCACTAGGAATTGAACCAGTGACCCTTTGGTTTGCAGGCCGGTGTTCAATCCACTGAACCACACCAGCCAATGAATTTTTTGGGGGGGAGGGTAGATAGTTCCCTTTTTGCTTTGTTTCCTTGCTTCCCTTGTTTAATATTACTCCCTTCTAACTCTGGAAGTCCCTTGTAGATGAGGGTAGGTTAGAGGCTTTCTCTGGGCAGAGAAGGTCGCCTCCCCACCATCCACCGCCCTCTGCCAGGCTGACCTACCCACATTGCTTAGCCATGGTTTTCTGCACATTTTGTGTTCCCTGGTACAAATTATGGATGGGCGTTTCTGGGTTCTAAAACTCATGAGTGTAGACTCATGTATTCCACGGTAATACATTTGTTAAAACTTAAATAAAGGAAAGAAAACTTGCTGGATTTTATATTTTGAAGGTATATACTTTGAAGTAGGTAAATTTTTTTAAAAAAAGTACACTCATGGATCATCAGAGCCGGGGGGCCTAAAAGAAGTGACACGATTGAGTCTCCATCTGCGATTGGACATTGAGGCCATTCTCTCAGTAACTTATATTTTTATAATGATGTTGTGGACGTTTAAGAAAAACCAGCTTATTGGGGAGCGGGTTTAGGGACAGCCTATCCTGGATTACACAACCACGTGTCTCTGCCCTTTCTGAAACTGCGGAGACACAGAGGCAATACACTTAGCTTGTCTTTTTTGGACTCTTCTCCCTTGAGCTTTGTTTTGTGGGAATTCTGAAGTTGCTCTTGACAGTTAACCTAACTTTTTTTTTTCCCCCACAAGGGAATAAATCCAAGCGCAGCCTTTGGAGCAATAGTGGCCTTTTTGTTCTCTTATTGAAAGCCTCTGGGATTGGTGGCTGATGAATCACCCCTGGTCCACAGACAAAAGCTCTTCTGATTGGCTGTCACTGGGTCAAGTTTCCCACCCTGTCTTATCTCTGTGGCATCCTTGTAGGCTAACAACAGGACTGGGTGTAGGGCCGTGTTAGTTTAGGGAGAGATAGCGTGGTTTAGTCTGAGCCTTTGCCTGGTACTAGTGATGCCAAGTGAGACAAGAGATGGAAAAGCACTTTGCACAGACCGAAGTGCTCTCTGCAGTAAAGGACAGGGCAGACAAGAGAGAAGGCTATGTATGGATAGGGCCGGTGTGACCTGCAGAAGCTCATGTTACAGGCTGAGGAATCTGAGGACAGTCTTTGTCAGGTTGCTTTAATTGAAGTGGCTTTGCAAACACAAATTTTACGTAGTGAGCATTTAAAAAGTACGGGTTACTGCATCTGGAACCTCAGTTGTATTAAGATAAAAGATGCACCTGGCTTTAAAAAATGACAAAAGAGGGTAGTTAGCTAACGCATGTGCAGTTTCTGCATTTGCTAACAGAGAATGCAGGCTCCAAAAAGAGTATGTTTAACAAACTGTGCCCCAAGGCTCTCAGTGGAGACACCGAAACCCAAGAGGCCACGGGACTTGCTCAGTGTCACCTAGCACATTAATGGCAGAACCACAATTTGAACTCGGACCTTCTGACCCCTAGTTTACATGTCACGAAAGCCACGCTGGCCTAGTGTCTGAGGCCTGGGTTCAAGTCCTGGCTCTACGACTTCCTGCGTGTGCTGGCAGCTTTCGAATCCAATGGCGCTCCTCCCTATGTGCTTCCCAGGTCTACTGAGAGGATACCAGATGCCAAAGTATTTTGCCAAGAGTTATGTAAGTGCAGGGTTATGATACATTTGTTTGCTTAACTTGATACTATCTGTTTGATAAAAGCCAACTTTGTAAATAACAACAATAGAGGAGAAAACCTGTTTGTTTGTTTTTTTTCATTTTGTTTTTTACCCTTTAGAGTTTGGCAATCGTGCTGGACACACATTTTACGTAGTACGGGAACTCACTAAATACCTGTAGATTTATTGAAGAGCAAGGCTTGCAAAATTCAAATGGACTTGTGACAACAGAGCTTGCTTTAAAAACATCTTGCTTTCAGAAAACACGTGTAAATGAACCATAACCCATAATTAATACTGCTCGTTCATGGTTTTCATGCAATGGATATTACTGAGGGGTTTTTTCTTTAAATAATCAAGGAGGTAAATAATTTCTTGTTTGCCAGGAACAGTCTGCTTCACCAAGTCCCAATATTTGCCCTGGTTGCAGGTTTGGACTCGGATAAAGTGTCACTGTATTGGGATATCGCCGCATTCATCGGCGCCATCCACTCTTGGTCTCTGTAGACTCACGGCACAGGTTTGTAAAAACTATGGAACAATCACTGTGCTTTGGAAACACATGGATAGACAACACTCATCACACCCCCATTTCACAGACTTAGTGAAAACATGCTTCAGAGCTGTAACTGGTGTGGTACAATTATTTTAGTGAGTTGAAATTCACGTAATGTGCAAGTAACCATCACACTGTGTAAAATTCCATCACATTTAGTACCTTCGCACTGTTACACAACCAATGCTGACTTCTGTGTCGTTCCAAAATGTGTGGGTCACCCCAGAGAAACTGTGCCCACGAAGCAGTCACTCCTCCATCCTCCCCTCCCCACCCCACCCCCAGCCCCTGCCCCTGGTGACCACCAATCTCCTCCTGTCTCTAAGGATTTACCCGGATGATCCAATTTTATTGGCTTATACTGCTCTGTCTGGCAGTATTTCCTTCAGCATCACCCTGGTTCTGAGGGAGGTGGTCAGTTTGCATTTTCATTTCCAAGCTACAGCAATATAAGTAGAATTAAAGAGAAGTTGATTGACTTGCCACTGGCCTGTCGGAGAGGCGTCGGCTGGCTGGGCCAGAAATACAATATAATTGACCATGACAGATGACATGCATACTTAGAGGGGAGAAAACTACAGGTTAGCACCTGTCACTTCCTTCACACGAGCCCGTCTCAGAATTGTGCTGTGGAGTTACCCAGCTTGAACAGGATGGGCGGCAACGTTTGCTCATTCATACATTCAGCCGGGAACGAGTGTCTAGAACATGCAAGTCTCTGGGCTGTGATGTGCTGTGATGATTGCTGTGTGCGTGGCAAGTCGCTGTTCGCATACAGATCGTTTTCTAGGCACCGGTTTCTTGCCCATCGTACTAAGTAAACAGTCTACTCTTAGGAATCATCTAATACACACACGTTTGTTAATATTTAAAAATCAAAGCTCTGTGAGCTAGGCTGGTGATGCTCTTCTAAAAGGGCCTTGCAGATGCCTTAACGTAATCTGGGTGTCCACGGCGAGCTGATTTCACGGCCTCCCTGGCCACAGGTGGGTGTTTCTCAGTGCCTGGCTGAGCCGACTATGGGACTGGTCCGTTTGTTCAGGGCCGTTTAAGAGCCTCTTCATCAGCCGCTCCATAAATGTGCATTTACAGAGCTTCCCTGTGGTCTCCCACTGAAACCGGGCCCTTGATGCCGCGATGTCTAGCCGGTCCTCCTCCGTACGTGTCGCTCCTGTGCAGGCCTACGATGTGATGTCACCAGAGGGTGAAGGTTTGACAGGAGGAGAATGCGAGGACCGAGGCAGTTCCTTGACACTGCCGTAAAAAGTTATTTCTGGCATGAGTTTGGGTTCCATTTAACCCATTCTTTGTTTTTAAAAAATCAAATTATACATGGAACTGGGACCTGGGAATCCTCCCCCCCAGCCCCTCCCCAATATCATGGTCTGCCTGGGCCTTCATGATAAGAAGTTTCAGGTTATTCTATTGAAATGCAAGGGACCAAAGACTGTTTGTTATCTGTTGCCTTTCAAAGGGCTCTAAGCAGTGAAACAGTATCTGAGAGAGTGAAAGAGACACAAGACCAGACTAGCAGGTGTTGATCCAAAATGAGGTGAAAACACTCAGAGCACAGACTCCCAGCCCATATGAATGTATTTTTGTGCCTTCAGGTAGGAAATGCCTTCCCAAGGGAACACGATCTACATTTTCAGTCTTGTGGGACAGGATTTAAAATTTTAAGGTATTTGCGCCAGAAGAAAGAGTTCACGATTCACCACCGCACTGCATTCTTTCTGATAGCAGAGCAAAAATGCCATGAAGGTTACTATTGAAGTTACTAACTTGCAGCCTAGATCGAGACATTTTCAGTTTTGGAGAGATTTGCTGCTCCGTGGCTCAGGCTGCGGTCTTCTCTTACGGAACCCATTGCTGCCCCTTGAGTGAAAGTATCCATTGCCTTGGTGTGCCAGGGAGAGGACTCTTGTTGGACTTTGAAAAGGAATAAGGGAAATCATTCTTTTGACTGACCCTGTCCTTGTTTGCTGTCATTCCCACTGAGCTATGGTGATATTTTGGGATGCTGCTTCACAGAGATGATCAGTTTTTTCCCCCCCAGTAGCCCTAGGTTTTAAAAACATCTATGCAAAGAAAAACTATTTCTCTTTTTTACCTCTTTGCTCCTCTCTGATGATCAAGATAGTTCTCTTTCAAAATCCAACTTAAAAATCTCAGGAAGCACCCTTAATTTTAACCCATGCCCTGGGCGGGCTCCCACACACAACCCTACACAGAATTCATTCCTGTGAGCCGAAATCTTCTTGTTGGGAACTCTTTTGAGGATGTTGTTTTTGTTTCTCCAAACTAAGCAGATGGCTGCTCAGGATGGAGAGTGTCCTTTCCCAAAAGGGGTCCAGGAGAGTCCTGGGCACATGGGAAACACCCAATAAAGTTAGCCAACTCAACTCAAGGCCGATATACGGGGGCCGGCAGCAGTAACTCTTGCTTGGGTGTGGTTGGCAGGGCACAATATCTTGCACGAGAAGGACAGCAATTTGAACACTTCCTCTAAAACGTCCTATGGTGTGCTTGAGTATGATATTGTTATGTCACAGGATTACAAGCATATGCTTTTATAATAAAAGATTTTGTAATAAAAAGGGGGCATCATTGGTGCTGGACCCTGTATATTCTGCTCTCAAGCCTCTTCTTAGATTTTACACATGTGCACCAAAGATTTTTCAGAGTAAAGCTTGTCCTACATAGCCATTGAGGGAGGGAGAGAGAGAAGAAAAGAGGGAAAGAAGGAGAGAAAGGGAGGCCCACAGGAGGGAGAGAGACAGAGGACAGAAGAAGAACAGGAGGGGGAGAGATTTTATCTTTATGTATTAGCCCTGCACTGCCCTGTGGGTACACTGGAACTGGCCTTTGTTTTCGTGTGAAAGTAATAACTGGTCACAGTTTTCCTAGGTGATGTCCTAAGTCTACAGTGAGAGAGGAGTGTGGTCCCTGAAATCATCACCATTCACATGAGTCCTGGAGCCTTGGCTCTCATTAAAAAAATACACGAGAGAGAGGGGAAAGGAAGTCCGTGGCTCCCCTGCCTCCTCACTGGCGGGGTTTGAAACATCTCTCTGATGCTCCAGGCCACAAACCTATTGTCCCTTTCCCGAGTTTTAAGGCCTTTTTCACATTCTGTGATTCCTCCAGCGAAAGAAAGAGTCTTTGCAAAAGCCTTTGTCATAATTGCTCTTCCCTTTCCTCTTTATTGAGTTCAACTCATTTTCGTTCATTCACTTAATAAATATTTATTGAGAGTCGAATTCTGTGCCAGGCCCGGTTTCAGGCCCTGAGGATAATGTGGCAAAGGAGACAGCAGAGCCTGCTCCCGGGGAACTGAATTCCCAGCAAGCAGGAGGAGACAAGAAACGCATAATGTTGGACTGTTGGTCCTCTTCACTGCTGTCTCCTCCAAATTTTAGGTCCAGCCTCTCCTCCTCCGCCAGATCTTCCTTAAAAATTGTTTCCAAATGCTAGTTACCAAATTCCTTTACTAAAAGTTTTTGTATTATGCTCTGGCTTGCATAGCTCAGTGGATTGAGTGCAGGCCTGTGATCCAAAGGATCACGGTTCGATTCCCAGTCAGGGCACATGCCTGGGTTGCAGGCCAGTTCCCAGAAGGAGACGCACGAGAGGCAACCACACATTGATATTGCTCTCCTTCTTTCCTTCCCTTCCCCTCGAAAGATAAATAAATAAAAATCTTTAAAACATAAATAAAAAATCAAAGTTCTCGTATTGTAATTTTGCATATCTTTGTGCGATTATCTGATGAAAGCCTGTGTCTGCTGCACGGGGACAGGAATTATGTCCTTGTCCTGCTGTGATCCCAGAAGTTAGCACAGTGCCCGGCGCACAGTAAGCGCTCACTAAATATTTTTGAATGAATCCGTTAAAATGTGTGTAAACTAGACCATATGGCAAAATGAGATAAAGGCATGAAAATACTTTTATCTATGAGGTGGCCCTGTGGACTTAACGAAATCGGAAGTTCTGTGGGAAGATCCCTCTTCTAGTATTATTGGTGAGGTGGTCCCCCCTCGGCTCCTCAGGAACCCTAAGGAAAACGGAAACCAACAAAACCAGTAAGTAAAGCAACCTTTTCAATGGAGACCCGAAACTGTGATTCTTGTGCCCCAAACTTCCCTCAAACTGCAGCCAAGACACTCTCTTTCCAGTTCTCCCTCTTCAAATTTGGTGTTTCAGTGCAGGGAACGTATCTTTTTTCTTTCACTGGCCTTTAAAAAACGTTCCTTCTGCTATGTGGCATAATGCCAGACAATTGTGTTTGCTCTAGGAATCACATGATCCAATAGCTGGGACACTGAATAAAAAAAGACTTAAGAAGGTCGGTACGGTACATGAACGTATAAAAATGTCAAATTTATTATATTGGACAAATAACTGACCTACATTTCCAGCCCTGGAGGGTTAAAATTTTATGCCATTTGGTGGTCATGAAACCTGAAGTTAAAACATATAAGACGCATTTCTTTTTTTCAGAAGAAAATTAAAAAGTTTTTCACACCTTGATTATTGGTAAGGCTCTGGTCGTGTCCTGAAACAGTTTCTGTAACAGCCACTTTCGTCTTTAACGAAAGATCCTGAAAACAAAACAAAACACCAACAGCCTTATTTCTGATTCCTTTTTTTTTTTTTTTTTGGCTGGCCTTAAATAGTTTTTTTTCCCCCTGCAGTTAGAATTTACTTCATAAAATGTATTAGTCAGCTTCCTACTTCTGCGGGACTTGTGTTAAAATGGAACCAAGCCTGCTCTGTGTGGATAGGCTCCGAATTTTGGTTCACAGGTACTCGGCCTTGCTCTGTGAGGTTGTTCAAGTCACAAGCTGAGAGAATTTTAATCTCCAAGATCGACCTCTTTCAGAAACAAAAGGGGAGGGGGTTAAGGGAAGAAAAAGTACACACCTGCAACCTACTTCTTTTTGAAGCAAAGCCTTTGAGCAGATGGAAGATGAGATAGAGAAGGAAAACAGGCCAGTTGCCAGGAGAGGTTTGTTGACAATACAGGCAAGTTCCTTCAGAAGTTGATAGAGAGCTGTTGTCATGGAAATGAAGAGAAATATTGCTGCAGGGTTTCACCGAACAAATTCCTGCAACAAATGTACCTGGATTTAAAAACGGCGGAGCTGAGAAGGGGGGCGAAGAGCTCCCTGAAGTTTCGAGTAATCCCTCTCTCCGTGGCTTTTCAATGCATTCTGCAGAGCCTGAGAATTCCTGGCCTCCGAGTATGCAAAGTAAGTCGTCAAAATGAATGGAGTTATTTCCTGTGTTAAATGGAATTGGAGGCTGGAATAAGAGAACTAAGTGTTCAAGTGAAGAGTCAGTAGCCCACAATGTTTTTCAGTTTAGGAACATTGCCTATTGTTCATAAGACTTCTCTGGAAAGTCAATGATCGTCATCGAAAACAAAGCAGAAAGACGTTTGCAGTCCTGGCTACAGCAGTACAGGTGACGTGCATATTAGCCTTTAAAAATTAACTAGAATGCATCCCCCTGTTCCTCTCCAAAAAGACAAAACAAAAAAAAATCCTTCAACTTCATAACTTGTTGCCTGTTGCAGTCAACACATAATCTTTTCTATTCGAGGGAAAATCTGGTCGCAAATTACTTTTCTGAAATGTAAATCGTGAATTGTTTGCAGGACTCACTTCAGCCCTGCAGGTCCTCTGGTCTCCGAATTCCCTTTTAGGAAGTGCTTAGGAAGCTGTGTTCTGGCTTTCATGCCCTCCCTGACACTTTCAGCTGAGACTGACGTCATCTCTTCCTTTTCCTTTCCCACCTCCCACCCTTTCATCCCACCGAGTTTCTTGTTAGGCTTTAATTGAACAAAGCGACACCTGTGTTTTTTACTTCACTTCAAACCCGAATTTCCAATTCATTTTTTCAGCTGCCTACAAGGGTTGTTTTCACTGACAGCAGGTAATTAGCAACTTCACACAGATGGAGGGAAAGGAATCTAGAAGCTATAGAAGACTTGGCTGCCTATTGCTCATATTAGATTTAGATGCCGATAGTCAGAAACTTGACATTGTGTTTTAGACATTGTAACACTGGGGGATGGAAAGAGTAATAAACTGTAAGTTAGGAAACCTGATTTTTCTTCTTGGCCCTGACATTAACCAGCTAGATAACTTAAAAATCTTGCCTGTCCTACAGTAATGGTACTTTTCTTCTTCAGCATTTGGAGTGGCTGTTATCTTGGGTCTCTTGTAATGCTGTAATTCTATAAGAATCATATACAATTCAAATAGTAATATACCTATTTGCAATATGGCTTATAATCTTCTAGAAGCTACTGTAAACTCATTACTGCTTTTTTCCTTCCCCTTTCTCATCCCTGTTCCCTCTCTTATCTCTCACATTTACACAGGCATCCTCGATTTCTCTCTCACTCCTGTGTTTTCTCTGCATATGATCACAAGCCATCCATCAACACTGTTTGAACAATATTATGCCACCTGGTAGGATTTCCTGCAGCCTCTCCAGCTCATGCCCCTGTTGCTATGATTCTCTTCCTACCTACTCAGGGGGACTCATCCCAGAGAATGTGCTCAAGGTCAGCGTCTGCAGTTACCAGTAAAGGTTTACCCGATTCCTTGCCATCAGGATTCATTAAAGTCATTGGAAGATGTGAAGACTTACTTTAAGCAAAAGAGCCGAAGATGTGGTTCAGTGTTTGAATGCACATGCATTTTTAAAACTTTATTTAATTAATTGATTTTTATGGATTTTACTTATTTATTTTTAGAGAGAGGGGAAGGGAGGGAGAAAGAGAGAGAGAGCAAAACACGAATGTGTGGTTGCCTCTCACACATACTGTACTGCAGACCTGGCCTGAAACCCAGGCATGTGTCCTGACTGGGGATCGAACTGGAGACCTTTTGGTTTGCAGGCCGGCACCTCAATCTGTTACAGAACAGGGCCAAGGCAGGTTATGATATACTATTATTGAAAGGAACCCCACTAGGTTTGCTATGCCCGCCACCAGGGGAAAGACGTCTCTCAGTGCCAGAGATTCGTGAAAAAGAAAGGAAATGTTTATTTAAAGCTATACAGACTCAAAGTAGTGACTCAATGTCCTCATTAAAATACTAAAGTCCTTTAGGATACCCACCATACACAGTCCTTCCTTCTCCCTCTGCCCTAATCTGGGGTACGGCATCTCAGGAAAAGAAGAAGTCCGTGATTCAGGCTCCCGGCACCATCAGCTGTGTTACCACCAGGATCTTTAGTTAATCCAAAGCCATGTGGCACCTTCTCATGGGCCACCAGCAAGAGTCCTTTCACCCTGTTGCTTCCAGGCAAAGTCTCTCCTGCTTCCTAAGCCATGTGGCCAAAGGGAGCACCCCAAAGCCACATGGTCCTCACTGTCGCCAAAGCTGCAGGGGTCCCCACTCTGGCCAAAGCCACGTGGTTCTCTCCTCTCATGGCTGCTGAGACTGGGTTTAAAACCCCCCACCAACTTTCTTCTGTTCCCCATTTCCAACTCCTCCTACAATCAGTTACACCTGCCAGCATTCCTGTATTATTCCAAGTTTACTGGGCTGCCTTCCTGAGTCTGGGCATGTGTGGCCCCATGGCATGGAGCCAGTCTTCTCCAAGCTCTCATGAAGGCACTGTAACCAAGGGGAGCTGTCCCACAGTTACATCTTGGGTGGAAGTCCCTTCCATCC
>PVKM010050182.1:0-10771 GCA_004027735.1 Carollia perspicillata
TAAAATGAAAATCGCTTCTTCTGACCTAAGGCGTTTATTTAATGAGGGGGGGGGGGATTGGTGCGCAGAAAGCATGATTGTGTTTTCATATTATTATTCCTAACATTGTTCTTGTTGCTATTGGTTTCGTACATAGTAAGGGGTGTAATATATTTCGCGTTCTCGGGATCTTAGTGGTGGAAGCATTTCAAAGGGAAAGAAATTAATAAATTGCCCACCTCTCGGCCCTCTCCACCCCCACCCCCTTCCCTTTCTCAAACCTCCCCGGGTGTTCCCCTGTCGCGTTGCGCAGTCCCAGAGTCTGAGTCCTCTCCACTCCGCGGTGCTTCCAGGGATGCTCTACGGTCAGGGATTCTGAATGAGCATCCCTTAACTGGATGAGGATGTTGAGGGGGCGCGGAGGGAGGGGGGTAAAAAGTGAACGGAAAACAGTAAGTTTTGGAGGCAGCATTGCTCCGTAGGTCTCTTTGCAGTAAGTTCCCTCTTCACCCCGCTCTGACTAGAGAGGGTTTGCCTCTGGGAATGGTAATGAGAGCGGCCATCACCCGGGGCTCTGGTTTCTAACTCCAGTCTCTCTGTGTTGTCGCCAGTATGTAATGAGGTTTCTCCCCTCCCCCCCCAACTTTCAGCATCTGTTTCTGCTTTTCCTCTTCGTGGGACCCTTCAACTGCCTCGCGAGTTACAGCCAGGCCACAGAGCTTCTGTACAGCCTGAACGAGGGACTGCCCGCGGGGGTGTTCATCGGCAGTCTGGCCGAGGACCTGCGGCTGGTGCCCGGGGCGGCGGGCTGGCAGGATCAGCAGTCGCAGCCGCCGGAGCGCCCCGGCGCTGAGCCGAGCCCTCCTCTCTCCTTCAGCCTGGCCTCCCGGGGACTGAGTGGCCAGTACGTGACCCTAGACAACCGCTCTGGGGAGCTGCATACTTCTGCCCAGGAGATCGACCGAGAGGCCCTGTGCCTTGAAGGAGGTGGAGGGGCTGCCTGGGGCGGCAGCATTTCCATTTCCTTCTCCCCTTCTTCTGACTCTTGTCTTTTGCTTCTGGATGTACTGGTCCTGCCTCAGGAGTACTTCAGGTTTGTGAAGGTGAAAATAGCTATCCAGGACATCAATGACAACGCCCCACAGTTTCCTGTTTCCCAAATCTCAGTTTGGCTCCCAGAAAATGCACCTGTAAACACCCGGCTGGTCATAGACCATGCTGCCATGGACCCGGATGTAGGCACTAACGGGGTGCAGACATACCGCTTACTGGACTACCATCGTATGTTCACCCTGGACGTGGAGGAGAATGAGAATGGGGAGCGCACTCCCTACCTAATTGTCATGGGGCTGTTGGACCGGGAGACCCAAGACCAGTACGTGAGCATCATCATAGCCGAGGATGGTGGGTCTCCACCACTGCTGGGCAGTGCCACCCTCACCATTGGCATAAGTGACATTAATGACAATTGCCCCCTTTTCACAGACTCGCAGATCAATGTCACTGTGTATGGGAATGCTACAGTGGGCACACCAATCGCAGCTGTCCAGGCTGTGGATAGAGACTTGGGGATCAATGCTCAGATCACCTACTCATACAGCCAGAAAGTCCCCCAGGCATCCAAGGACTTATTCCATCTGGACGAAACCACTGGGGTCATTACACTTTCCAGGGCGATTGGGGGGAGTGTTCTGCAAACACACAAGCTCACCATCCTCGCTAATGGGCCAGGCTGCATCCCTGCTGTGATCACTGCCCTGGTGTCCATTATCAAAGTCACTTTCAGACCCCCTGAAATTGTCCCTCGATATATAGCAAATGAGAGAGACGGTATTGTTTACCTGAAAGAACTGGAACCTGTTAACACTCCAGTTGCTTTCTTTGCCATAAGAGACCCTGAAGGTAAATACAAGGTGAACTGCTATCTGGATGGTGAAGGCCCATTTAGGTTATCACCATACAAACCATACAATAATGAATACTTGCTAGAAACCACAAAACCTATGGACTATGAGCTACAGCAGTTCTATGAAATAGCTGTGGTGGCCTGGAACTCTGAAGGATTTCATGTCAGGAAAGTTATTAAAGTGCAGCTTTTAGATGACAATGATAATGCTCCTGTTTTCCTTCAACACTTAATAGAACTAACTATTGAAGAAAACAACACACCCAATGCCTTTTTGACCAAGCTGTATGCTACAGATGCTGACAGTGGAGAGAGAGGCCAAATTTCATATTTTCTGGGACCTGATGCTCCATCGTATTTTTCCTTAGACAGTGTCACAGGAATTCTGACAGTTTCTACTCAGCTGGACCGAGAAGAGAAAGAAAAGTACAGGTACACAGTCAGAGCCGTTGACTCTGGGAAGCCACCCAGAGAATCAGTAGCCACTGTGGCTCTTACAGTGTTGGATAAAAATGACAACAGCCCTAGGTTCATCAACAAGGACTTCAGCTTTTTTGTGCCAGAAAACTTTCCAGGATATGGTGAAATTGGAGTCATTAGTGTAACAGATGCCGATGCTGGGCGGAATGGATGGGTCGCTCTCTCCGTGTTGAACCAGAGTGATATTTTTGTCATCGACACAGGAAAGGGCATGCTCAGAGCTAAAGTCTCTTTGGACAGAGAGCAGCAAAGCTCCTATACTTTGTGGGTTGAAGCTGTGGATGGGGGTGAGCCTGCCCTCTCCTCTACCGCAAAAATCACAATTCTTCTTCTAGATATCAATGACAACCCTCCTCTTGTTTTATTTCCTCAGTCTAATATGTCTTATCTGTTGGTACTACCTTCCACTCTCCCGGGCTCCCCAGTGACAGAGGTCTATGCTGTTGACAAAGACACAGGCATGAATGCTGTCATAGCTTACAGCATCATCGGAAGAAGAGGTCCTAGGCCTGAGTCCTTTCGGATTGACCCTAAAACTGGCAACATTACTTTGGAAGAGGCACTGCTGCAGACAGATTATGGACTCCATCGTTTGCTGGTGAAAGTCAGTGACCATGGTTACCCCGAACCTCTCTACTCCACCGTCATGGTGAACCTATTTGTTAATGACACTGTCAGTAACGAGAGCTACATTGAGAGTCTTCTAAGAAAAGAACCAGAAATTAATGTAGAGGAGAAAGAACCGCAGATCTCAATAGAACCGACTCATAGGAAAGTTGAATCTGTGACCTGTATGCCCACCTTAGTAGCTCTCTCTGTAATAAGCTTGGGTTCTATCACACTGGTAACAGGGATGGGAATATACATCTGCTTAAGGAGAGGGAAAAAGCATCCCAAGGAAGATGAAAATTTGGAAGTACAAATTCCACTGAAAGGAAAAATTGACTTACACATGAGAGAGAGGAAACCAATGGATATTTCCAATATTTGATACTTCATTCAGGAGTAAAACACAGATATTTTAACTGACTTTGGTAGTCTTCACCACCTAAACAAGATGGTGTGGATGGCAGTTCCAATGAAGGACAACTAATTTATAATTTGTACTATATTGTAAATAACTGTTTACAGGTTTTTAAATTCAAAATCAGAGGTTATAAAATGTGTACAGCATTTTTAATGAAAAGTAGTACTAACAGCAAAAAAACTGTTATAAAAAAACTTGGATGCGATTTGCAGGTTTCATACACCAAGCAGATGATTGATAAAACCTGGGAGTAAGGTAAGAAAATGGCACATTGCATTTTTTTGTCTAAAAAGTCTTTTAACCACAAGAGGGCATCAGCTGCTCCTTTGCAGGGAACTGTTTTGAGGTATTGTACATGATAGTTGTTGTACATCAAATTAATGAAAGAGTATATTTTAAATATATTGTTTTTAACATTTAACAGATATAAAATTAAAGTGAATTGAATTTCACCCCACTTAAATATATGATAAAAAGGCATTTGTAAACAGAATGTTTACCTCATAAGTACATCATTTGTAGTTTGAAAGAGAAGGCGTTACAAAGAAGTGCACTTTTTTTGTTAGTAAGGATAAAAACATTGCCATGTGTAAAAGATTTGACCTGCTGAAGACTATTTTACTTTCTGTGTACTCCAACTGCTTTCTGTTTGCCTTACCACTGCACTTGCTATTATTACAGGGGGAAATATATATATTCTTCTTTACAGAAAATGTAACTAGAAATTGTATCCAAGAAAAACAGCCAGAAGCAAGAGATGTTTCAATACTTAGTTGCTTCATAGGTGTCCATGACATTTTGATCCTTTCAAAATGTGTAAGCAGTGCTTTCTATTTGGGTTATATACCAGTTCTTATGTGCTTAAATGCACCTATCACATACGAAAAATTTAGAAACCATATTAAAGCAGAAATAATCTAGAAGCTGGTTGTTTTAGATGGGCCTTTTATATGAAAATTATACTTATCTTTTTTGTTGTTGTTTAGGTTTGTTGGCTACCATTTCTGGCTTCCTTTATTTGGCATTGGATTAAGTCCAAGAGTATTTGTATGCCCAACAGCAGATTTCTTTGATAATTTAGCTTTTGCTGAATCTTTTGCAGTGATGCAAACTGGTTCATCAGTGATTGATCACTTTCACTTTATTGTGTGAGCTGGAAATTTTCTAAAGCAAAATTATCTGTATAAGCAAGTAATGTATTAGCTTAAACTGGATCATTTTACTTCTTTCGGCATCTTGTGTCTGTACTGTACCAAAAGTGTTTATATGTCTGCAAATTAAAAGTATATATTTTCATAACTTCTTTCTCATTTTTACCATTTTCTATTTTAACCTGGCTTGTTATTTCACTGAAGTGCCTGTTATTGGCATTTGTTTGCTTCTAAAGGTAAATGTGGGTGAACTGTAAATATTCTGTTATGCTAAAGTTTATATTAAACTAAGTCATTACTCAATTAAACATTGGGTAAATGATTAAATATGCGTGTAATTACAGACACATATATATGAGAGTATGCCTATATGTTTGCTAGAAGTTCACACAATAATTTATACTTGTGCATGTGCACATGAATATTAATTTATTGATTTAATATCAATTATAAACAATCATATACTACATAATTATAGCAGTTCTGTTAGCTGTTTTACAACAGCTTCCAATAAATTTTAAAATAAAAATATACTGTAAAAATTTTTTTGAATGCAAACACCCAAGATCTTTTGGATTTGTATCAACCTTATTTTTCTTGTTTTCATCAATTTGACAATATGAATAAAATATAAGCATATGAGACAATAGTGTTTGTTACAAAAAGGAAGTATATTTTTTATTGGAAATTTATTTTGTAGGAGAAGCACCTGAGCTAAGAAACTAAGATCATTTAATTCTTAAAACTTTTCATTTCTAATTAATGTATAGCCATGGAGGACACCATTCTCTACCAGACCCTGTACGTGTGTATGTTTGTATATATCTCATTTCTCGTTGTTTTAAAGGAAGTAACTACACATGAAACAAGTAGCACCATTAATAAAAAAATTCTCCATAAGTGCGCTGACTTAACCATCAGTAAAAATAACAAAATATTTTATTCATTTCTAAATTTGGAGAAGGCTCACATGTTTGGGGGTATGGACTTCATCTATGGCATGAGAATACACCTGTAACATTAATAAAAAGACATATTTCTGAATAACTCACTGTGCCAGGATTTCCTTTACAAAAGCATTTCATTCACATGAAAAAAAATTTATAACAAGGGAATTAAAGTAAATTAAACTCAAAGATAATAACCTCTTTTTACTAACACCTTGTGCTAGAACAGTTGCCAAAATGTATGCTAATTATGTCAGTGTTGTTCGTTGAGCTGGCACAAAAATAAACGTTCCATTCATTAAAACCCCTAATATCCATTTAACAGTTTGAGAACCAGGAGTCTTCGTTGCCCAATTTAATGAAGAAGAGATTGCTCTGATCTTTGTACTGCCAAGTCCATTCTTCTACCACAGAGAAAATTGTTCATTAATTTGGATTGGGAAATGTAAAACCAACACAGCAATTTCAGCTACAGGAGAAGCAGTTTACAGCATTTGACTCTTTAGCGTGGATTCCACCATCCTTTTTTTAAAAAAAGAGTTTTCTTGACATTTATGCTCCTAACAGTGGTGGCTTAAAAGGAAAAGAAAATGCTTCTTTAGAAACAGTTTTATCATGCCAGTGTATTTTTTAAAAGTCCACATGTTTTGCATTTTGGGACTTTGCATAAAAGTGTTTTATGACAGGCGTGATCTCATTATGACATGACATCATTGAAGAAATATTAGGGATGGTGTATAAAGTTGACCTATGGTAGTAAAATCTCCCTTAAAGATTCTAATTTGTGCTCCCAGAAAACGTCTCAGTTGACAACTGTTACAGGAGAAAGTAAGCAGCCTTCCCTCTGGAGACTCAGGTTCCAGTCCCTCCTCAGTGAGGTGAGGGCTCCGTGGGGTCCTGACTGCTATCGGACGATGGGGAAGGTAATGAATGAAAGGTCAGCCTGAGCATATGGTGCTCTTCAGCGCCACTGGGCAGTCTTGCTCTTGGAGGCCAGAGACACAGGTGCCCAGGCATTTTCTTTCCTGTAAGGTAGATTTGCTCACTGCGGGAAAGCAGTCAATTGCTCAAAATGTTATTTTGCTGACTCGTGTAATTCCTCCCTAGCAATATGTCTTTACAGTATAGGTCATCAATGATTATTTATTGAAAGAGCTTTAATAGTCTTTCACTTAGTTATGTAAATGGACTTAAAGTAGAAAAAAATCAGTCAATTAAAAAACTGGTGGTTCCTGAGCAAAAAGACACACCATATTTTTTTTTAGTTATTTCTATTTCTGATAAAAATATGTATATAATTCAGAGGCTAGATACATAAATGCATACATTATACAATCATTTTTAAATGTCAGTCATTGTATATAATTGCTTTAAAAATAGTAGCATGCTTTTCTCTAATAAATTCCTAAACTGGGAATGCATTCCTTTATGGGCATAAAACAAAATTGGGTGAACTTTAAGACTTAACCCACTAATGTCAAGAAGTAAAAATATTGTGATGATTAAAAAAGAAATAATTTAGTCACTCATTGTATACATATTTGTTTTAGTACTCTAATCACCAGAGATGTGACCTAGAAAACAGGGTCCCTTGATGAATTTAGGTGATGGTGTAAAAAAGACCAACAAGAAAACCTTCCATCTCAAAACATCATGTGGGATAAATACCTATTGCCAAGATGCTGTGTGAACAGGACGTAAGTCAGTAATGGGAATTCTTGGAGAAAGCTTCCCAAATGAGATGATCTCTAGGTAGGGCCCTCGCAGAGGAGGTGCTATTTAAATTGAGAGTAAGAGAAGAGGAAATAGTGTGCAAGGCACACATGTAACAGTGAGCATGTCATGATTGGAGAACCACAAATATTATTATTATTCTTGGCTGACAGGATCAACAAAATAAAAGATACTGTTGGCACTAAGCTTGGAGATGCAAATAACAAAGAGACTTAAATGTCATACTTAGAGGTTGCAATTTTATCCCAAAGGTGATGGGAATTTTGAGGATTTTGAGGATTTTGGTCAGGAAATTTTTATTTTAAAAAAAATCTTTTTGGCCACATGTGGAATATGTGTTGAAGAAGTTTCTGGAGAATGGATAGAAGGTAGCCATGACAATTTAAGTGAAAGGTGGAGCCTTAAGCCAGAGAATATGAAATAGATACGTTATAGTACAGAATACAATAGGTAAGTAATTTATTGCTGATAAAGAAACTTACTATACTAGTAGAATAATCCACATGTGATAAATGAGAATATAATGTTCATAATTTCCTTTTGAGCCTATTTTACAAATTTGAGAGGCATAGGGAACTCATTTACTAAACATTACATCAGCAACAAAAGCACAGGAACCATAACTCCCTTTTTAATGTTGGATTTTATGATACAGATGGAATTTTAGAGACATTAATTTACCCAGTTCATTTCACACTTAGGACTGTCAATTCTATTCAATTTAATAAACACCACTGTGTGCATATGTGGTAGATATTGCAACATGAGGTTGACCATATCGAGAATATTTTACCAAAGGCATTTGTAATATTTCGCTTGTAGTTGCACTAAAAATTCCACATGCAGAGAGTCATGTTGAAAACCGAAGAAAAAAGACAATAAAATGTCAAGTGTGATATATAAGATATAATACAATTTCACGTGTTTTGTTACTATTAAGAAAGAATGATGTACCATATTTTTGAACTATAAGATGCACCTTTCCCCCCAAATTTGGGAGAAAATGGGGGTACATTCCTGCTTCTGACTCCTGTGACATCACTCTACCACCACTGCCCCTGCCCAGTGAACCAGGTAAGCTACATTTGGACTATAAGATGCACCCCCATTTCCTCACAAATTTGAAGGAAGTGCATCTTATAGTCCAAAAATACAGTATCTGTTTCAGGCAATTCTGAACAAGATCCAGGAAATATAAATAGGTGAAATGGATAGTTAGAGCCAAACAGGATATAAGCCTTGAGAGTAAGTATCATTTTTGGATTTAAAAAAGGCACTTAACATATCTTATGCCTCAGGTTATCTTGTGTAAATGAATTTAATAGTATCAGTACCCACCGGTGGAAGTGGCAAGCCCAGACTAAGTAAACACATAGTAGATGTAGAAACAACATTGTATGTAGCCCTGGTTTCAAGAAAAGTCACTTGTCCTATCTTCCAAAAAATTACCCTTCTAAGACTCATCTGTATAGAAATAATGAATTTACTCTGTCTCCTGGTATAATTTTAAAGATCAAATAAGTTAATTGATGCAAAATATTTCATACAAATAAAGTGCTCAAATATTAGCTATTATCATTGCTATTGGAATTAAACAATGTGTTATGAGGTTGTCTTAGCAGTTTTTTCACTCCTTCTTTTGTCAGATTCATTCAACCAATGCTTTTATTACACAAGAAAAATCCATAAAATTGGAAGTGTTTCAGCTTAAGGGCCTATTTGCTCAACGCATTATAATATATTTATCCTTATTATCCATTTCTTAGGCCCTTTGACTTTTTTTCCTGTTTTTCTCATGGTGATTTTGTACATCCCTTTTCATTAGGAAATCTCTTGAGGACTGGTATTATGACTTAAATTGTCAGGCCATGGAACTTAAGAGATAACTTAGTCCAACCTCTTCATTTCAGAGTTGAGGAAACAAAGACATAGGATATCAAGAAAAGATTTGACATCTGAGAGGGATTAGAAGAGAAAATAGCATTCATGTATGTAAAAAATAAGTCATACAACAGTAACTAACATGCAATGTGAGTTACTTTCTTTCAAATATTTCCCTTTAAACACATCCTTTAATACTACTTTCACTGGAAAGTTAACCAAAGTGGTATACTTACAAAGACAATGTACCAAAGTATTAAAGAAAAATCTCATCTAAAAATGAGGTTGATCAAAACTAATTAAAATGAATTATTAAGAATCATATATCTTACCTTCATGCACTTGGAGAAAAATATATATAATTAAAAAATAGGCCCTGGCTGGTGTAGCTCAGTGGATTGAGTGCGGGCCTGGGAACCAAAGGATCCCAGTTCGATTCCCAGTCAGGGCACATGCCTAGGTTGCAGGCCAGTTCCCAGCATGGGACACAAGAGAGGCAACCATACATTGATATTTCTCTCCCTCCCTCCCTCTCTCCTTCCTTTCCCCTCTAAGATAAATAAATAAATCTTAAAAAAATAAATGAAGTTAATTGTTCCTAATAAAGAAGAAAATAAAAAGTTATAAAAATATAAAATCATGTATTTGATAAATAATATAACTTCAAGAAAATGGAAAAATAAAAGTTTAGGAGATTAGAGAACAAATGAGAATAACCAAGGAAAATTTTATGAGCTCTACAGAAAAATGAAAGGAATAAACTTGATTTATAATATGGGAAAAAATATTTACTTATGGAAATTCATGTATTTATTAGATATAAAAAAGGCAAATTCAAGTGTGGATACAAGGGATATAACTGATTTGAAAATAAAGGCGACCAGGATCACATATAGTAAGATAAATGAAGGTAAACCAAGAATGACTGGATGTTAGGAATAAACAAATTGTACAACCTTAAAGGAACTTTGAATTCTTTTCCTTCTTCTAGCTTTGGGTACAATATCCTGAAGCTTTAACAAAACTGAAAACTATTATCATCAACTATTTACTTTCTAAATATACTGATTATGTTGTTTACATTAGGTTTCCCAAACTGGAGAATAATCTTTTGAAGAATGGAAGAAAACTTACCCTTGTGCTTAGCACCGTGTCTTGCTTATAACAGGCACAGCCTAAGAGTAAATCACCATCCTTACACTGAATCATCTAAGCATTCAAATTTAGCAAAGCCAGGTATCCTGCATATATTTGACTCCTTGATCTAGTCCTACAAAATATTTTTTCCTACAAAAAACACTCTAGAACAAATCATTTCCCATCACATTTACAGATATATTTAGCAAATGAATATACAGATTTCATAGAAGAATAACTGGGTCTAAGTTGGCCTGTAAGATTTTTCAAACTAAGAGATTTAATAGAACTGAAGTGATTGAAACTAATTCCTTTTTGTGCTTTATGCTTGACTCAGAACACCTTTTTTGACATTCTGTGACATACCAGCATTACCAATCAAAGTGTTTGGTGGGGAATGTCAATCAGCCCAATTGAAGATGATTTTCCGAAAGACCTAAATATTGAATGTACATGTAAGAAAAGCAAAGCAAAACTTACAAAACATCTGTCTCACTGAACCAGAGGAATCTTCAGATATCAATTTGTT
>PVKM010050183.1:0-10769 GCA_004027735.1 Carollia perspicillata
GAAATATCTTACATATTCTTGCCTCAGAGGAAACATGAGTGGACTTCTCTTCAGCTTAGATGTTTTTATCAGAGAGAAGACAAGATCAGTGATTATGTTCTAAATGAATTTGAAGCATAAAAGTTAACAGAATATGAAGTTCTCATTTAGCTCAATATTTTTTATTGATAGATCATATCATAGTAAAGATAAACCTTAGGACTATCATAGATATTTTTGTTTTGGAATTATTTTTTAACCAGTAAAATAGTTCAAAGTTTATGAGGTATCATGTTTTGAATTAACAATATAAACACCATGCAGAATGTAGAGCACAATTTTTTTTTTACATAACCCCAAAGATTCCAAATACTGTTACTTTTTTTCCACTGAAGAAGAAATAAACCCATTTTCTTATCTCTTTTAGGTGAAGTTTCTTTGTATACGCTGTTTTGTGTGGCCTAATTAGTATCCCGTTAACAAGTATATATACCACATTTATTTCACCAGGTAGAAGTGTAATTTTTTTGTTGTTGTTTGGTCCCAATTTTTTATTGTGGTAAAATACTCACACATAAAAATTACCATTGTAATATTTTTAAATGTTTGTATAGTTGTTAATCTCTTCTGTACCCATGTTATATATCCCTAAACTATTTTTCAAGTGTTATTATGACCACAACATGAGATCTAGCCTCTTAACACATTTGTAACATACAATGCAGTACTGTTGATTATGGGCGCAGTGTTGTACAGAGGATCTCTGGAACTTACTCATCTTATATAACAAAAACTTTATGCCTCTTGTGTAACTCTGCATTGCACCCTTCCCCAGCCCTTCGCAACCACAGTTCCACCGTTTGATTCTATGAATTTGATCAGTTTAGGCACTTCATGTAAGTGGAGTCATGCATTTAAATAACAATATTGTTTTTCTGTAAACTAACTTATTTTCACTTAGCATAATGCCCTCAAGATTTATTCATGCTGTCATATATAACAGAGTTTCCTTCTTTTTAAAGACTGAATAGTATTACTGTATGTATATGTGTTAATATACACACACATATGTGTATACATACAGAAGTTAGCCAGTCATGTAATATGAAAAATAGAGACATTTATTGAAGAAGATACAAGAAACATTGTACATAGGACAATGACGCCTCAGTCCCCTTCAAAATAGGCACCTTGGGACCTCACACAGTTCTCCCAATCACCATCAGTTTCTCCGTCATATTTTCCTGAATCCCATTGACAGTCTGAAATGTCTTCCTTTTCAAAGGCAATTTTAGTTTTATGAAAAGCCAGAAGTCACAGGGTGCCAAATCTGGACTATAAAGGGGCTGAGCTGCCTGGGTTATTTGATGTTTTGCCAAAAACCTCTGCATAAGACATGATGCATGAAGGGGCACATTGTCATCATTAAGCTGTCAATCACCAGTTGTCCATAGCGGCAGCCTTCTGAATCATGTGAATAGTTTCCACAGAGGAATGTTCAAGCTTAACACAAAATTTGATGCAGATTTGTTGCTCTACTCTCTCAGTCATTTTGAATGTGATGGCCACACAATACACATGCTCACTCAATGGCATCTATTGCTCTGAAAGGCTAGTAAAGGAAGTTGTCATTGTTCACACATGTGCATTCCAGTCCACTCTCCTTGGCTGCCAGGTTACACTGACGTCGTGCAAACTGTTCTCCTTATATTAATGATGGCTGGACTTTTTCTGGGCAGACTGTGTGTGTGTGTGTGTGTGTGTTTTCTTTATCCATTCATTTATCGTTGGACATTTAGATTGTTTCCACATCTTGACTATTGTGAATAATGCTGACTTGAACATGGAAGTGATAATACATTTTTGAGATCATGATTTAAATATTTTTGGAGAAATACCCAGAGGTAGAGTTGCTGGCTTATGTGATATTTCTACTTTTAATGTTTTTAGAAATTCCATACTGTTTTCCATAATAGGTACACATTTTGCATTCCTACTAACACTGTGAAAGTGTTTCATTTTCTTCCCATCTTCATCAACAGCAGTTGTAGTTTTATGTAATAGTGTATTAATCATTTTAAGTATATTTTATTGATTATACTATCACAGTGGTCCCATTTTTTTCTTCCTTTTATCTCCCTCTGCCCTATAATCCCCTTCCTTCCAGGATTCCTTCTCCTAGTTTCATGTTCATGGGTCATACATAGAAGTTCTTTGGCTTCTACATTTTGTATACTATTTTTAACCCTCCCCTGTCTATTTTCTACCTACCATTCATGCTTCTAATTCCCTGTACCTTTTCCCCCTGTCTCCTCCCTCCTCCTCCCCACCGATATTCCTCTACTTGATCTCCATTTCCGTGAGTCTGTTCCTGTTCTAGTTGTTTGCTTAGTTTTTGTTTTTTGATTTTGTTTTTAGGTTCAGTTGTTGATAATAGTGAGTTCATTGTCATTTTACTGTTCATAGGTTTGATCTTTTTTTCTTACGTAAGTCCCTTTAATATTTTATATAATAAGGCCTCAGGGATGATGAACTCCTTTAAATTGACCTTATCTGGGAAGCACTTTATCTGCCCTTCCATTCTAAATGATAGCGTTGCTGGATAGAGCAGTCTTGGATGTAGGTCCTTGCCTTTCATGACTTTGAATACTTCTTTCCAGCCCCTTCTTGACTGAAAGACCTCTTTTGAGACATTAGCTGATAGTATGACGTTTTAATAATTTTTTAGTGTACAACTCAATGACATTAAGTGGTAATTCACACTGTTGTACAATCATCAACACTATCCATTTCCAAAACATTTTTTTATTATCCCAGATTCAAACAACGTACCCATTTAAGTAATAACTTCCCATCCCCAGCTCTGGGTAAGCACTATTCTACTTTCTGTCTATAAATTTAACTATTCCAGATATATCATATCAGTGAAGTCGTACAATATTTATCATTTTTATATGGCTTATTTTGCTTTAGCATAGTGTTTCCAAGGGTTATGTACTCTATAGCATGTAACAGAATTCCATACTGTTTAAAGCTAAATAATATTCCTTTATATGTATATAATATTTTGTTTATCATTTTATCCATCACTGGACATTTGAGGGTTTCTTCCTACCTTTTGGCTGTAGGGAGTAAGTTTGTTGTGACTAGTAGGATACATACATCTGTTGAAGCCCAGTTTTCGGTACTTTTGGGCACATAATCTAGAAGTGGGCTTGTTTTATCCTACAGTGACTTTATGTTTGAATTTTTTGTAGAGCTACCACACTGCCATTCACACTGACTGCGCCGCTGCACATTCTCACGAGCAGCGCACACAGTTTCTGGTTTTGCCACACCCTCATCAACACATTACTTTTTTTTCTTTTTGTTTTCCTTTGTTTGCCATTTTTTTCTTTATTTTATTGGGGCGTCCTATAATAGCCACCCTAATGGGTTTACAGTTTTCCTTTGCTTTTAAAATCAAGGATTTTAAGTAGCAAAATAACATTTCCTTAAACATTTTCCCCACAAATTTCAACAAAGTAAATGAATGTTTTTCTCCTATGATTATTCTAATAGGAGTTAGTGGAAATTGCGTTAAATTAATTCTGGTATAAAAGTCCTACCATGTTGACATATTGTCTCCAGTGACATTATGTAGATACATTCTATTTTACTCATCCCCTTTCCTGAATAATATTTATTTATAATTACTCCTAGTAATTGAAAAATTGTAGATAGCTCTCTAAACTCTTAGTAGGATTTGTGAAACCTCCACAATTCTCCAATAGTAAGGAAAATATATTTGAATTAGTTTAGAGAAACTCACACATATACGAAATTATTTGACTCAGAAATGTCACATGAACAAAAGTTCTTCTTTACTATTTTCATTTTCCATGAATCTTCTAATACATCCATGCCATTCTTATTTTGATAAAAAAAATAAATAAATGTCATACAAATAATGGGAAACTTTAGGATCTGAAGTAATACACATTTTTTCCCTTTTAAACTAATGAATTGATCAAAATTAATACCTAGTAGGGAATTAGCTGTCATCTACTGCTCTAAAAAAGAAATTGCAACCTTTACTTTTACTTGAAGAAAATGGCAAAGTCCAAAATGACATAAAAGTTTTTAAAAATTAAATCAAGTTTTACATGTTTATGTATTTCATATTTCCATAAACATTGCCAATGAACAATATTACAGATAACTGCAAAAGAGAAAAGGAAGCTATTGTTCATTTGAAATAAATGAACATATGTCAGAATTAAAGAGTAAATCCACAGCGATTTTTAAATAAGATCATCATTGGAACGATGAGAGGTTTGATCACATACAAAGATGTCATCAACATGAGCAAACAGTGTTGTAGTTTAGACACTGGGGTTATGGTTGATTAATGACCTGAATAATGCACTTTTGTATGAAGTATTATTTTTGCATATACAAAATATCTGTAACTATGCTGATGAGAGCAGACACAACAAGTCTTTGTTTTTCCGCTGTGGTATTATTGACAATCTTTAGAACCATGAGATTTTCATTTAAGGAGTGGTTTATACTTCATAGACCTATTGTAATGTTTAACAAATCATAAATTATAATCAGTTTAATGTATTACTGGATTCATTGCACAAACGTATAACTATTTCCCGTCAGGGAGCAGGTCCTGTGCTTCACGCCAGTGAACAGCAAGGAGAAATGCAATGTTTCCTTCTCCAAATTGCTCGGGGACTCTCATTGTAATTGATTCGGGATCAGTGCAGTAATCCAGAGAATAAATCCTCTCTTTTTCATTTTCAATTAGTTCTGTAAAGCTTAGCTCAGGGAATAAAAAAAAAATAAGTAAGTTTTTTTACCTTTACATTTAAAGTTATAAAAATCAGACTTTTTTCCATTTACTTGCTGAATTCTGTGCTGTATTAGCCACTCTTAAAAGTTTTTGGCATGATACCAGAATGAACTGGGATTTTCAGCATGCTCTGAATCAGTCTCCAAATAAAGAGATCATTGAGCTTCCAAATGATGTTTAAACTCATTATCTTCCAACAGGGAAGCATTAAACCATCATTCCCCAGCAACATTATTACCACAGAACATCTGTAAACATCAGTATGCAATCAGATATATTGATGGGATCCACTTTTTTGCAAATCGAAACATGCTTAGAAGACGATGAAAAAAATCAATGAACATTTACCAACAATGAGACACAAAAAGATCTTACAGCATAAGCCCATTTTGTAGGATGCAATAATGTACCCATGATACTACAGAATTACTGATAAACATATTAGATGTAACATTAATCCAAATGTGGGGATAATGAACGTGGCAGTAGAAATTGCCAATCAAGTGTTTCTAAGTGGTTATACTGAAATTGTGAGTCATCTAAATTACAATAAATTAAAATCCAGCAATAAGGGTAATCGATAAGCTAAAAGTAGTTGCTCCATAGATGTCCTGCAGACTTATGGAAATAAAACAAGGCCAATCAGATAATAAAAGACAGTCAAATTTTCTTTCAAACATCTTCCATGTAATCAGGCAATCCTCAATATGGTATACCACAAAATATTAAAAAATTAATTCCTGTACATTTTTGAAACTAAAGAAATTGGAATAGGGAAGGGAACTATAATCAGGACAGACATCTATTCTATGGCTCTTTTGAACCAGGATGAAATGAACTCTGTAAATTAAATTAAAAGAGTTAAAAGTAAATAGCATAATTAAAGTACTTATATATGAATATATATATAATAAAATGATAGATGACAATGAAGTGGTTTTACAAGCAGTCCTGAAAAAAAAATCAGTCATATTATAGGCATACTGTGTGTATGCTTCCAACAATTTATCAATTATCACGTGTATCTCTCACCTAGTAGAGAGCAAAGACCAGCCAGCTTCCTATTGGTTTTGTTGTCAGTGAAGAGATGATAATAATGTCATTCCTTATCTTTACCTGTGTTTGTTTTCCTACTAGCAAGTATACAAAAAGTGATGTAATACGAAGAGAAAAAAAGTCAAAATTATTGTCATGTTGAATTAAATAGAATAATTAAAACTATTTGAATACAGTACCTAGGAATTATTATGTGATTTTATTATACATACATATAGCAAAAGAAAACATAAGAAGAGAAAATATAGAGCATAAAGTATATGCTCCGGAGTCAGGCTGATTTGGATTCATATTATCTGTTATTTTTGATACTTGTAATCACCTGGAGAAGACACTTAACCTTTGGAGAAGATACTTCACCTTTCTAAATCTTAATTTTCATATCTTCAGGACTGGAATATAATATCTGTATCTTAGGATTGTTATAAATGGTTACTTATAAAATGCTCAGCAGAGTATTTCATAAATAGTACTTTTCCGTCAAATGTTAGCTATTGTTACAGATCATTATTGAATCGTGTTAATTGCTAATAAGCATGTTCCAGTGTGTATAACTAAGTACAGTAGGCTTTGAAAATACTTGCGGCACACAAATAGCAAATAAGAATATGATAAAAAACAAGAAGAGAAATAGGCAATATTTTTAATTCTCCTGGAAAATCCATTTCTTATTTTATTTGTATTTTACTTTCTCTGCTATATACACAGAAAAATGTGGATTATATAACTGAAGCAATACCAACATAATAATAATATTACCTATTCTAAAATATTAGTATCAGTGTTCTGCGGAATAAAATAAAAACTAATTCAAAAATTAAATCAATAGTTTCTCTGAAGAAATCAAAAGAACCTGATTTACCCAATACGATTTTTACTCTTGAAATGCAGGCACCTAAAGAGATTTGTGAATAGAATTTTTTAATAATCATATACCATAGGCCATTATATCAGACAGACAATACCTAGAAGGATCTGAGAAATGATGTTTTATTGACTACATCTGTTGAAACAGTCCCTACGTGAACTCCAGTTCATACTCTATTTCTCTCTGTTACTGCCTTAAAGAAAGGACAAACTAGCCATAAACAATCAAGTCGACAGATGCCTATGAGAATTATGTTGCTCTTTCAGAGTCACTCCCAGGGATTCTTTGGAAATTCTCTTCAGTTTCTGCCCTGGAGACTTAGGCTGATTTTCTGCTTCTGGCTTCTTATTCTGTCACTCAAGGGTCCAAGGTATCAGAAGGTTACCACTGAGCTGAAATTGAAGTCAGATCCACTGACCCTTTCATTTTGTTCTCGAGGATGGGTCACACCTTATTTGTCCATTGTAAATTTTTAGTGGCTATTCACTGAATTCTCATTCAATATTTTAAGTCAATTTCCCAAGGGCTTCCTAAAAAAAAATCCCCAAAGAACAGAAGCTGAGTTGCCAGTCATGAACTTAACATTTTTGTCTTTGCAAGTTGAATGCATGCTAAATAAAGGTAAAAATCACTTGACCAAGAATTTCAATTGCACAAAATATGATTTGCTTAGAAATCACAAATCTGTCATTCCATATAAAACTAATTATATTTATCCTGTGTGAGTGTTTTGGTAATAAATTAAAATTAACAATGAGGTTATCTTCCTTCCTTATAAATAATTAATATGTAACGAATGAATATATGAGGTCTGTCCAGAAAGTATTCAGCTGGACTTTTCTGGACAGACCTCATACACAGGCAGTAACATACGTCTTCTCAATCATTCTGTTGCAGAAACAACAAGGTACTTTTAAAATCTTAACATCATTAATAAAATATCTAAAGGCATTTTTCAAATTTTAATAGTCATTATCTAAAATTGGCTTCCATACTATTTCTTAACCTTAGGTAGGCCATTTAACACTTTCTGCACCTCACTCTACAAAGTATAAGGGTTTAAAAGATTTAAGAATTATAGAAGTCAGAGATCTAACATCCCTTTCATTTAAAAAGTGATATTTATATATTGAGTCATTGTGAAGAAAGAATCAAGAGACAGAGTTAGAAAATCGCTTCCCCCAACAGACAAAGCAGGAAAGCAGGAAAAGTATCAAAACGAGGAGTGAGATATGTTCTGAAGGAGACAGGAAGAAGAGAGGAGGGCCTGGATCAGGTCTTCTTTCCTCTCTCTCTTTGTAAATTAAATTTAGTGCAGTGACATGGGTTCATACAATTATGCAGCTTTCAAGTGTACGTTTCCAAGATACATCATCTGTGTATTACATTGTGTGTCCACCATCCAAGGTCAAATCTTCTCCTGTCACCATATATTGTGACGGGTCAGAGCTTCTGAGGGGTCAGTCAAAAGTATGTGGTAGGCTCTTTGGCAGATGTATGACTACTGTAAGCCTTTAAATATTATTCTGTGAGTTTCTACTTATGATACTGGTGTACAACTTAAGCACTTGGGAAATTAGTTTCTGTGGTTAAGGGGTGTTATTAAAGAGAGAACAGGTTATTTCAAATTCAGTTGAAATTAGCATATCAGAACTACTGTAACTGCTATGCTAGTGTTTACTGGCCTAGATATTTTAGAAAGAAAAAAAGGTTAGATAAAAGAGATCTGGAAATAAAAATATTACATTGTAAAGTAAATGACATTTATTTTGATCTATGTTTCAAAGTAAATTTTAAAGCAGAAGACTCAACTAAGTCTTCCCTTCCCAGCCACCACTAGAACTGAAGTGTGGAGTACCACATTTGATGTCCTGGTGACAATTTAGAGAAATCAAAAAGTGGTATTTCTGGGCTCTTGTAACTTCTTCATTACTAGAAAAGACAGAATGGGAATTTTATTGCTTTCATTTTATTAGAAACTCCTTGATCTAATTTATTATTTTTTATTTACTTAATCTAATCTATCATTAGTACCATCACCCATTTATTCCCATATAATTATAAGACATACTGTGATCTAGAAAGCCAGTGTTAAATATTATACCTGTAGCCTCTCTTACCCAGGCCTCCCAAATTTAATGACCAGTGTGAAACTGAACTCTCAGAAAAATAACTTGTTTCATTGAGAAGAGATACCACAGGTGTTTTTCATGATTACTAATATGAAGTGTCATCACTCAAGATATGTTTCTGGTTAGGAGATGGTAAATAAATTTACTGTGAAGTGTGAAACTGTTAAGTATTCAGGAATGTAGACCAAAATGTGGTAGAGAATTGTTATTGGATCATAACAATGATCTATGTGATCATTGAAGAGGCTTAGATCATAAACCTCTTCAGATCTTGTGCCAAAAGGAATTTCCATTAATGGAAGTGACCCAGTGGGACTGAAGTGACACAGTCCCAATGAAGTGACACAGTGAGACTGTGACACTTCAGAGCCCTGTCTAAAGAGCCTTTGATTAGAGCTACATATCCAGACACCGATGTATGGGGGAGAAGAAGGTGCCTAGGAAGCCACACTCATCACGCATCTCTGCTGCCAAGATACACCCCCCTCAGTGAGGACACTCGAAAGATCAAACCACAGGATACAGATATGTTGTGCTTATTTGTTTGCTCGTTTGTTTGTTCACCTGCTTTGGTTGCATGTGTATGTTGTATATTACTGAATAATTTTTCTTCCACCAATTTTGATCATCTTTTGTTTTCTTTCTTTCTCTCTTTTTAAAATTGTTAACATATGAATTACACTAGTAGAAGTATCAATGTTAAACCACCCTGGTGTTCCTGAGATTAACCAGCTTGGACACTAATTTTTTTGATTTATATGTGTTGTTTAGAGTTTTCCACATATTTTAAAGTGAGATAAGGGAGGAAATTTCTTTATCTTTCATAGAAAGGAAGCAACTAATGCTGTCCTAAGCTATAGCACATGCTTCTTTAAATTACCAATTTGCTTTTCTAAAAAGGTGTCAATAGTTTAAAAAGATATTTTAGGAACTCATAGATCTTGTTAAGAAATCATTTGCCTGACTTCTCCAAGGGAGGACATACAGAGGGCCCAGAGACCTGTGAAAAGATGCACAGTATCACTAACCATCAGAGAGATGCAAATTAAAACAACAATGAGAAACCACTTCACACCAGTGAGAATGGCCATCATAAACAAATCAACAAACAAGTGTTGGCGAGGTTGTGGAGAAAAGGGAACCCTAGTGCACTGTTGGTGGGAATGCAGACTAGTGCAGCCACTGTGGAAAACAGTGTGGAATTTCTTCAGAAAACTAAAAATGGACTGCCTTTCGATCTGGCAATTCCACTGCCGGGATTATATCCTAAAAGCCTGAAACACTAATCCAAATGAACCTATGCACCCCAGTGTTCACATTAGCACAATTTACAATAGCCAAGTGATGGAAGCAACCTAAGTACCCATCAATAAATGAATGGGTCAAAAAAAGATGGTACATTTACATGATGGAATACTATGCAGCAGAAAGAAGGAGCTCTTGCCCTTTGCAACAGCATGGTTGGAACAAGAGAGCATTATGCTAAGTGAAATAAGTCAGGCAGTGAGGGACAAATACCATACGGTCTCACCTTTAACAGGAACCTAATCAACAAAAGAAAAAGGTTAGCAAAATATAGCCAGAGACATTGATATTAGGAATAATCTGACAGTAACCAGAGGGGAGGTGGGAGGGGATAATGAGGGGAAGGAGGAAGGGTTTTCAGGAATATGTATAAAGGGCACATGGACAAAACCAAAAAGGGGTAGAAGTAAGGGAGGGAAGTCAGTTTGGCTGGGGTGGGGGGAAATGGCAGGGGGTAAATGTAGACAACTATAACTGAACAACAATAAAATAATTTAAAAATAAAAATAAAAGAAATCACTTGTCTGAAGTTCAGGAATTGCTTGAATATATTTTATTCTGCTACATTCAAATAAAATTAAAACAT
>PVKM010050184.1:0-10762 GCA_004027735.1 Carollia perspicillata
CCTGCTACTTTCATTTACCATGTTTGCTGCTCATGGGATGACAGGCACAAAGGTTTCATAAATTTCAAATGAAATATGAACATTTGTTGTCAAAATACTGTTAAGCTGTGAAAGCCCTACTGGTACAAGATCCATTTTTAAAAATATTGTTATTATTATTATAGTATTTACAGCCACAGGCGTTCACATGTTCTGGGTTCTGGGGAGCAAAGCTTTCCCCCCCACTTTTTCCACATCCCATTTTAATTCTGTATCCCTCCCTCCTCTTACGAGCGGGATCCAGGAAATCAGGTAGTCCATGAGTGACGTCCGCGTGCTCCGATTTTAGGGGGCACGCCGCTGTCCTTGTGTGCCGTCAGAGTAGCTGTCTTTCATCCTGGAGGGAGGTCGTGGGGTTGAGCTGGCTGCGTCAGGCAGTCCCACGCAGGGCCCACCTGTGAGGCCACAGCCTGCCAAGGAGGGTTCAGGGGGCCGGACGGGAGGCAGCAGAGCCGAGCTGGCACGGCAGTCTTTGTGGAGAGCGGCCAAGGTCGCAGCTGCAAAGAGAACAGCACATCCTGAATCGGAGGGGCAGCGCACAGGAGGATCCGGGAGACGGGGGCCACGGTGTCAGTCAAGAGAACCAAGAGCCGAACAGAACGAATCCATGGAGAAGACAAAGCAAAATAACGAATTGAAATGAAGCCATCTATTGAGCGTTGACCGGGCCCCAAACACCGTGACGACCCAGGAAACACACCGAGTAGTCTGTGGAAGGGCAGGCGTGGGCTTCCACAGGCGTTGCACCGAGTCCAGTGGTTCTCAAAGTGGGTTCTCTGGAGCAGCCACATCAGTGTCACGTGGGGGGTTGTTAGGAAAATCTTTTCTTAAACTTTAGGATTAGTTCAGTTTTATTACGAAATATGACAGCATAAGACACTTTGTTATTCTAGTAGGAAAATGTTGCAGGACATGAAATGTAAATGTATGATTCCCAAACAAGGCAGATTTTCTTCTCTTTCTTTTTTAAAAATTTTATTTACTTATTTTTAGAGAGAGGGGAAGGGAGGGAAAAAGAGAGGGAGAGAAACATCACTGTGTGGTTGCCTCTCACGTGGCCCCCTCTGGGGACCTGGCCCACAACCCAGGCATGTGCCCTGACTGGGAATCGAACTGGTGACCCTTTGGTTTGCAGCCCGTACTTAGTCCACTGAGCTCCACCTGCCAGGGCTTCTTTTCTTTTTTTTTAGCAGGAAAATATTACTCTTTGTAAAGAAAATTTAGAGATACAAATTCTTGAGCCTCATGACAGACCTACTGAACCACAGTCTCTGGGGTCCGGTGTGCAGTCTGTTTTCAGAAGCCCTCCAGGTGTTTCCGATGCTCGGTCAAGTTTGAGACGCAGCAGGACAGGCAGGGGACAAGGCGGGAATCAGAATTACAGCACCACCGCCTGTGGGCTGCACGCCTTCGGGCAAGTCTCCTACACCCTCCCATCTGGCAGCTTCCTCACGGAGGGGATAATCATGCTCGTCTTTCAGACCTCACAGGGTTCTTCTAGACTGACACTGGCAGCAGTATAGCCGCTAAAACCCCTGTCACCATCACTGCGTGCCAGGCAGCGTGCTAAGCATTTCATTTCAGATCCTCTCCGTTTGGATCCTGACACCAACCCATGAAACAGGAATTATTATTACCCCTGACTTAGCGTTGGGAAAACAGTCTGCCCAAGGACATGCTACTGGTAGGCAGGAATCACTCCAGGTCTTTCCTTTCAAAGCTTATGCTAATCACTGAGTTGCTACATTATTTTACTAGATCAAGAGAGATGGTGTGTTTGAAAGGGCTTTATGAATTATAAATGCTATATAAAATAATAAAGTGGTATTATCATTGTCATCATTATATACATGCACGCTCGCACATATATTTAAAAGTAACCCTCCCATCGGCATCTTTCCCTGAGCCTTCCCTACTACGGAATTCTTTGGCATGGGACAGTCCCCTTTATCAAATAGATTCGCAATCTGAACTGGGTCTGCATTCAGGCCTCGGTGACGGTGACAACATGGCTCAGTTCTTGGGTGCTTTTGCTTAGGTTTTACTAGTGACAAGAGGAGAGGAGGAGACTCAGATTACTAATGGGGGCTTTCGATGGCTCCCTGTCAGCGGAAGAGAGTGTCAAAGGTTCACCGAGGTGTTCTAAAGTAAAATTCGTTCCATCCACTCCACACGTTTCAAGCCCCAGCTCTTCTCCGGGCTCTTAAGCTCACCTCACAGCCCTGCTCATTGTGTTCGCAAGCCCAACACACTTCAGCAGTGGGTCCTCGGGAGCTCTCGGGGTGAGGCTGCCTGCGCCCCACGCCTGCGTTTAGGTAAAGGCTTTCAGAACATTAAAAGTTATAAGTCTAATAGTTTTCTATCCTTTTCAGGTACTTTCACTGAGAAACTTCCCAAGAATATAAGTAATTTGTGTATATGTAATAAATTTAGTTTCAAATATAATTAATCTTTTCTTAATGTTGTGATGTTTTTCTAAATGTAGTGATATTTGGCCTTACAATCATAATTCTGCAGTGACTACCATTTACACATTTAAAATTGAACCTGTAAGACTAATTTATAATTTTAAACTGAGGTCATCAGATACTTTCTCTAAAAGGTCAAAGAGTAAATATTTCTGGCTTTGCAGTTCATATAGTCTCTGTCACAACTACTTAACTCTGCCTTTGTATGGAAGTAGCCACGGACAGTAACACATGAAGGCATAGACCTGGCCGTGTTCCAATAAAACTTTATTTATAAAAACAAATAGCAGGCCAAAATTGGCCCATGGGCCATAGTTTGCCAACTCCTGCTCCCAAAGGCCAAACTCAAACATTACAAATTCTTAAGATATAACCTCTGTGAAAATATGCCAACACAATAGCTTTATTTCTCCCATTTTTGATTATTTCAATATTTTTATGTGTAATTCTAACATGAAAACAACATTTTCATGTTTAACTCAGTGCAGGTTGGCAGCCTGCTTAGGTAAGAAGCCTGCTAGTTTCAAGGAGCTAGGAAATCGTGAGCTTGGCCCCCGAGCCATGCCAGCACTCAGGTGTCCCCCATCTGTCACGCTGGGCCACTCCTTCTGCACCACCCCCCTTATACTTACATGTTGTGTTTCTGGTGGCATTTCTGGGCCTGCAGCTGACCTGGCTGCAGCCACCTCATGGTCACATTGGCCATGGCCTCTACAGCCAGGACCTGGAGAAGTGGTCATTGCTAGCATGGTACTCGGCACAAAGCAGGTGCTTAATGAATATTTATTGCATGATTTCCAGCTAATAGAGGAAAGCTAACCAGTGCAACAGCCAGAGCATTGAAGTTCGTGGAAAATGGACCCGAAGCACTGTGGTGAAGAGAGTCTCAAAAGGCAGAGGGCAGGGAATTGGTATTTACTAAGGGCCTGAAATGGACGCCGTCGTAGAAGGTGTAGCGTCATGGGAAGAACACAGCTTGGAGCCAGGCTGTTGGGTTTGAAGCCAGACTCTAACTCGTTTGGCTGTGTGGCCTTGGAAAAGTTACTCAGGCTCTCTGTGACTAGTTTTTTTCCTTTTGTTTCATTTTTAAACCAGGGATAATGATAGTGTCTCACAGGGTGATTCTCACAGAATGAAATGTTATATAAAGCACTTTTAATAGGGCCTAGCAGGTAGTGAGTGCCACCTAGGTGTCTGTTGTGATTATTTGGTTACCTGGCTTCTTTGTAATCTTCCCAAGTCAGGCGCCATTGCATAAGTGAGGCAGCAAAGGGTCTGCTGGCCATGTAGAAAGGGGGCAGCACTGGAATATGAACTCAGGTCAGCTTCCTTCCATTTCCCCCCCACCCTTCATGCACTCCTTTCCGAACGCAATCTCTCCACCCGCCTCCCTCATCCTTTCCTTCTACTGCGTCTGAGCAACTTGGGAACCAAGAGGAGAAGAGCTTGAAGAAAGCACACAAAGGTGACGCGTATGAAACACGTTGTAAGCCAGGGAGTGAGTTTAAGGGCCCTTCACAACTGGGATGAGCGGCGCTGGCGCTCTGAGATGCCATGTGATGTGAGCCACCGTCGGGGGCTGCAGCCTGAACTACCCTGCGCGATGGCTGTGCTCCGTGTGTGGAGTGGGAGTGGGGAGGTCCTGACCACCCAGAGCCAGTGGGCAGAGGAGCAGGTGAAATGGTTTAATCTCCAGGTGGAGAGCTAAAGGTAAAGAAACTAGATTGAGAATGGTATGGAAAGATTGAAGAGAAATCAGGTTTTGCTTTCCCATTTCTTCCCTTTAAATTTTTTTCCTTAAATTACTTGGCATGACATTGGCTAATAAAATTGCGTAGGTTTCCAGGGTCCACTGTACTGCACGTCATCTGCACACTGTCTTGTGTGTTCGCTACCTAAGGCTAAGTCTCCCTCTGTCACCGCTTATCCCCAGGTCACTCTCTTCTAGCAGGGACGGGCTTTTCTGTGGACGAGGGTTCAGAGCATGTGTAGAGACAGATGAGCACTGTGCCCCGGGGTCAGGGGGCATCCTTGGAGCAGTCCTCCCCGCCCTCCCCTTTCTCAGTCCCACCGTGCTCACTGGGGGAGAAAGGGACCAGACTGGGATTGAGACCCGATGCCTTTCCAGTGCTCACCTCTTCCCACCACCCCACCCTGGAGTCCTGGGCCTCGGCATCCGCCATCCGCCCCAAAGCCTGTTTTTTAAGTCAGTATTGGAGAACTTCCTGCTCTTTCCTGAGGGACTCGATCGCAAAGGCAAGTGTCTGGAATCATGGGATCCTGTGGTGGTTCGTGGGGTCAGGGAAGGCTCCCCTAAGGATGGGGTGTTGGGCTGAGGGGTGGAGGGACCTTGACTTCAGCCAGGGGGAAGTTCAAGAACTGGGAAGGAAGCGGGGGCCATACATTCTGACCCCCCTTTCCCGCTCCTTCCAGACCAGAGCCTGCTCCTTTTCTCTGTGTGCCACGACTGCCCCCAGTTCCTGGGCAATCCGTGCACCTCGTTTGCCTCCTGTACTAATTCTGCTTCTCATTCCCCTCCTGTGGAAATTACTAAAAGACAGAAGCAGGATCTTCATAGGAGAGATTTAAAAAATCCGAGAAATTCCAAATGTTTGAATTTTGGGAATGGGGGAAAAATCCCAAAGTATATTTCCAACTGCACCAATGACTTTGACTTCCTAAAGCGGGGGAATTGGCCTTATTTTTTCTTTTAATGCTCTGAATTTCTGGTATGGTTGTGGGCAGGTTTAACAGAATATTCTTTAGACATATGACTGCAGTCAGTTTACTCTTTCCAATCTCAGTGGCAAAAAGTTTGTGAACTTGATTTTTTAAAAATTGTGCTAAAATATGCACACCCTAGAGTTCACCGTTTCTAATTGTATGATCATTGGCATTATGTGCACTCACGCTGCTATGCAACCAAGTCCCCGTCTCCAGGTGAGCCGTGCGTTTCCGTTCCCTACCTCCTGTCCATAGCAACATGTCAGGTGGGAAGAGGCAGCATGGGCTTTCCTTACCTGCCCGCAGCTGTGTTACTCGCCCTCTCACAGTGATCTAACCACTCTGAGCTTCAGCGTCTGTCTATAAAATGGGAACAAAGATAGGCTGTATGGTTTGAACTTAGCAGGATCACAAACAGGGACTCTCCAATGCAGAGGTGCCAAACACAAGGCCCTGGGGCTGAATCTGGCCCTCCACCTTGTGTTATCTGGCCTGGCACCTTGTTTCTGCTGGGCGTCAGTGCTGAGCTCCTTGCCCCTAGTTGAGGAGTAGTTGCATGTATACAGTCCTGCAATTACATTCAGCCCTTCGAAGGCAACTGCGAGGCTCATGTGGCCCCTGGTGAAAAGGAGCTTGACACCCCTGCTCTAGAGTTTGCTCATCTCCAGGAGGTCTCACCTCCTGGTCTGCATCCTCAGGATATTTGGGTTTAATTCCACACGTAGAATGTATAGAACACGCAGTGCCAAGAAGACGTCGTGTCCGTGAGGACGACGTGCCTGCCCACTGTTCCTCAGTAACTCGTTAGGCTTCGGCGGGTTGATGTGGGGAGCGGCGCCCCGACTTGGTATCCATTCCTGCTCCCTCCATACGGTTTACGAAACTCTAGTCCATAAAAGCTGTTTGAAATTTCCATTAGGCACTTTGCACAAGTGGTTAAAATTAGTCATGCATTCTTGGTCTAAGCTGCAGGAAGGGTATCTTTACTGTGAAAATGATTATGACATGTTAAAACTGTGTAATAGTAAGCAGACAGTTTTCCGAGCTGCTGGGTGAGTTCTAGAAATGCTCTATTTATTTTCTCCCTATTGACTTCTTTCTTTCAGGCAAGACTGCCAGTGCGTTGACTTGGAAAACAACCGAGACCCAGCAGCCCCAAAGCACTGACATTAGGTGGCTTCATTTTGAAATGGGGCCAACTCTTTTATTTTATTTTTTAATGGATGCTTCTACCCCTAAAACACAAAGTGCATTTTTCTGTTCTTAAGAGGGCCCCTTAAAAAAATAGCAGCATCCCAGGTTCCCTCACCCTACCCTTCATTTGCCACTTCCAGAACCACGACAGTGCCTCTGAGCTGAGCCAAGGCAAAGCTTTTGCATGCTGAAAATCAGCTGCCTAGTTTATGTAGTTACTGATTCCTATTTAGTGCAGCAGTGTTTTTAGCATTAAGAGAAAAGGCTGTGATTTTCTTAGATATTAAAAAGCCAGCCACTTATATTTTCCAAAGCCATTTGCATTCAGCCTGACGGCCGCTAAAAATGTCTGCGGATTTTTCATCTGAGAGGTTTTCTCCACACATATTGTTTACATTTATCAAACGTTGTCCTGCCCAGCACTTTATATTCATTGCAGCTTCCGGACCGAGCTGACAACATGGCCTATCTGAAAAACAAAACAAAACGAAGCACAAGAGTCAAAGGGTCTTCTTTTGAGAGAATAGGAAGACAGGGAAGGGGGGTGTGTCTGCAGGAATGGACAGCGTCCCTGAGTGGGAGTCCTGCCTGTGTTCGGCTGTCAGTTTGTCATCTGTCAGTCACGTTCTCCCTCCCCTTCCGCACCAGCGAAGCTAATGCGAGGACCCAACCCGGGCTCTGCTCTCAGCCTCCGCTCGTGCGGCCCAAAAAACCTGAGAAGACTTTGTGAGATAAATAATTAAAATTACAGTATAAAGGATTGCAAAAAACGGATACTGTTTGGGATCACCCAAAAACAGTTTCATCTTTTTCTGCTTTCTTGCTCTTGGTTCTTTGCATTCCCTGACTTCGTGTAATGCCATGTGTATCACCAGGTTACCTTGCTTTTGTGAGCACTTACAGTAAAAACAATAACAAGAATTAAAGTTAAAGGACTTCATCACCACCAAGCCCTTATTATATGAAATGTTAAAAGGGACTTATTTAAGAAAAAGAAGATAAAGAACAGGTAGAGTAAAATGACAGCAAACTCACAATTATTAACAACCACACCTAAAACAAAAACAGAAAAAAAACTAAGCCAACAACCAAAACAGGAACAGAACCACAGAAATGGAGATCACGTGGAGGATTATCAACAGGGGAGTGGGAGGAGAAGAGAAGGGGAAAAGGTACAGAGAATAAGTAGCATAGATGGTAGGTAGAAAATGGGGGGAGGGCAAGAATTGCATGGGAAATGTAGAAGCTAAAGAACTTATGACACATGGACATGAACTAAAGGGGGGAATGTGGGTGGGAGAGGGTGTGCAGGGTGGAGGGGAATGAAGGGGGGAAATGGGACAACTGTAATAGCATAATCAATAAAATAAAAAAAAAAACAAAAAACCCTATTCCTGCAATTCTGCTATTTCACCACCAGGTGGTGGTAGTGTATCTTGATTAAGGAATCTGACCTGGTAGGTGCAGGCATTCATTTATTTATCCACTAAATAACATTTATTTAGTGTGAAGCATGGTTTAGATGCTGTGGATACAGAAATCACTAAGATAGGTCTGTATTCTCAAGAAGCTTATGTCTAGTGACATATACTTTGTGTGCAGTCAGGCATGGCAGGTGTTTTTGGATGGAATTTACTCAAATTTGACCAGAAACACAATTATACCTTTTTTATAAAAATGCATTTTCCATCTTTTCCATCTCCATGTTCAATAATGTTATCAAAAAGGAAAATACCTTAAATGCATATGTGCGTCTTTCTTTGTTAATTGTTCCTTATTTGAGCCGGTATTGCTTTTCAGACCCCCAGGGCCAGCTGTTTGAATGCAGCTGGTTGCCTTTGACTTTCACACACGCAGGTGCACACATCCTTAGACACTCGAAGTATCTCTTTCCAGAGCCCGGCTACAGCGTGCGGGGCCGTTTTCTGCCTCTGCCGTTAGACCAGGCGTCTTCTCCAACAACTTGCTCTTTGGAGGCACCTGAGCCCATGGAGATCCCACCTCATGTTTCTTTCTCTCTACAGTCAAGGGGTCCATCTCTTTGCAACTTTCTCTGGGCCCTAACTCTTCTTCTTTTCAATCTTTTTACTTCTCTTTCTCAATCTCCTCATTTGTCATCGAGAAGGAAGCTGCAGGGGAGGCTCAGGAGAACTCAGCATCTCCAGAGTGCCTCTCTGGCTTGAAACTTGGTCCCACGTGCCCTAGCAATAGATGTTTTCCCCATTATGAAAGCGATGGGCATTCATCCAGGAGAGGGAAGCCCCTTCTGGCTAGCATTGCTCAAGCCTGAAACCTCCCGTCTGATTCCTGCTCACACATGGTGCTGACGTGACCATCACCTTCTCAGAAGGTTCTGGCCCTGGGCCCTACCCTTGCAACTGACTTGGCTACAAACTGCCTCTGAAAGTGAGTCAGCTACCCAGTAGACCCACAGAGAGCACACGTCACGGAAACCATTGAACATTTTACGCGGAAGTCAAACATTTCTTGTCAAGAACAAATTGTTTGCATAATTGACATCCCGTGTTGTCCCAAAAGCCTTGTTGCAGTGTTGGTTCTGATCACTGAGCCGTCTTCACGGGGTTGGGGGGGCTTAGTTTTCTCTCCTCCCAGCTCCACCTCCCACCCCTTTCAGAACAGGACTCACCTCTCAACTGAGAGCTAGAACATTCCTCAGGTAGCTTAAAAAGCTACTGTAGTCAGACTAAACCTTCAGGCAGAATCTCTATGTTTTCGCCCAACATTTATGTAAAACCCCCCTATATGAAAACAGGTGTGCAGATGTATGATGAAACATCAGCCAAGTGTGTGTGTCCGTGCCCCTCACCTGCAGTGCCGTGTCATTCACACTCGCACGCCAGAGACGCTGGGCACCTCCGGGGGCCGCTTGCTGCCGCTGCCTCCACTCTGGGAAGAGGGGGCTTCGGAAGAGTCTGCGGGTCGGGGCTGTGCTCTGGGTGTCAGGATCCGAGTGGGGAATGCAGGCTAGGGCTGCTCCAAGTCAGGGGCGGTCAAGTTCAAGTTTGAGGACCTCTTCCCCATGTTCTCTATTGGTGCTGTCTTACTTTATTTTTTAAATTAAAAAATATTTTTATTGTTGTTCAGTTATAGTTGTCCCCATTTTTCCTCCGTTACTCTCCCCTGCCCTGCCCCCCTCCCACATGAAATCCTGCCCCTGACACCACCCCTTTGCCCTTGTCTGTTGATGGAGAAGTATGTACTAATACAAGACCACGCTGAGTGAATCACCTGAAATAAATTAGGAATTTATTGGTCAGTGCATGTACTTACCTTAAAAAAAAGATTAAGAGTCACGTCATAATGATTGTGTACCGAGTGAGATCATGCTTTTATGTGCCTGATCTTATACAGTGTTCCCAGTGAGTCTTACCAGGTCCTCTCACCCCTGTTGTGTTCACTGACTGTTCAAGGAAATTCAGCAGGTTGCCTGAGGTTATAGAGCTAGGGTGTGGTTAACCAGGGTTTACACCCACAGGCCCTCAGTGCCCCAGACAGTGCTCGGAATACAAGTGTAGAGACTTTGCAACCTGGAGGACCGGGTATCTCTGGATTGCTTTCACCATCTCAAAAAATACAAGAGAATACTGAGTACGCATGTCGTTTACTCTCAGCTGCTACTGTGTAGGACCCCGCTCACCGGGAAGCGCCCAGTTCAGAGCTCAGCGGCCAGAGAACATTCTTAGGAAGAGAGCTGTCCTCGGAAATGAGTCCTCCTGGGCTTGGGAGGACGTACCGCCAGGCGCTGCTGTGGGGGGCTGCACGACGCCGAGGTCTGCTGTGGGAGGGAAGGAGGGACTTCTTCTTTCTCGGAATAGAGATGGTACCCTAACACTCACTGAAGTGAAGACTTGGAACAAATCACTCCCCCCACGACAGTCAGGCCCCTCTGGAAAAAGAGGTGTATTCTGATGTATTCTGAGTATGTATTCTGACGCCATAACCAAGCAAGCAAAAAACAAATCTTAGAAAGGAAGGATACCTTACAGCGTACAAAACACGCTGACATATGCTATTTGATTCTCACCACAACCATGTAAATCAGGCAGGTATTGTTTTTACAGTTAGCCTCATTCATAGATGAGGAAACTGAGGCTCAGGGAATTACGTTATCTGTCCCCGCATCCCATAGCTGGTGCACAAGACCCAATCATGGTCTTTTGACTTCAAATCCTGTAACTAGCCTTGCCAGATACAATATAGGACATGCAATTACGTTTGAGTTTCAGACAAACAGCCAGTACTTTCTTAGTATAAGTGTAGCCCACGAGATATTTGAGACATACTTATTATTTTAAAAACCTTATGGCATATCCTTA
>PVKM010050185.1:0-10767 GCA_004027735.1 Carollia perspicillata
GAATGAACGAATGAATTTCCATTAACCATATCTTACTCTCAAGAGATATTTCAGGATCTTTCTACTCTGTAATTTCCAAAAACAGGTTTGGAAATTAATTTTGTTTTGTTGTAGACAAATGTGCATAATATAAAGCTTCCCTCCCCACCCCCCAGAATGAATTTTTTTTTCCAAATGTTTGATGCTTTTCTAACTCTGTAACTCAGACTTGTTGACTGCCTTTTGCCTCTGGGGTCTGCCCTCCTGGTTTTAATTGTGGTCCTAAACTTGCGGTGTAATTGAAATGTTGGCAATGGAAAAAGGATGGTGTAACTTTTACTTAATGATGACATAGCTGAGTAGATATTTCTTAATTCTCTCTGGTAATCAAAGCTAAAGAGCTTTAGCTCTGTTATGATAGCTTTGTGCCAAAAACATGTCATGGAACTCCCTTTAAAGATGCCTCTACCCCACTCTCCTAGGGGGCATCAATATGAATCCAAGAGCCAGATGGGCTTTGCCCTCATTTTCCATTATTACTCCCACAGCTTCATTGCAAAAGCCTCCACCCATCCCTTGCCTTTACCTCTGCCTCCCACTTCCACCCCCAATAGGCATCACCCACAATTCACACTCTGTGGATCAAAGGTGCATTGAAGTAAATCTCAATGCAACAGGTGTAGACTGTTCTGTGATACCCTGGAGTATTAAAAAGAAAGCCATGTTTACTTAACGTTCTAAACCAAATTAAACCTATAGCGTGCCTTGCACTCAAAAGGATCAAGAGTTGTCAAATCCCAGAAGTCTCCCATGGTTTATTATTGCTCCCTGCATTACGCAAGAAACTCAGGGCTTACACAGATCAGAAATTTGAGGAAGGCCCCTGGTCCTTTACCCATTGTTTCAATGATAACCATGAGCTATTGGTTGCAAAATCCCATGGTAATTTTCTCAGTCTTAATCTTACTCAAACTATCAGCAGCATTTGACATGGTTGATTTCTTCTTCTTCTCAAAAAACTTTCTTTCCTTTATTCTGGCTTATCTTTCTCCTGCTCAGTGACTTTGCTGGTTCCTTCTCATATACTCCTAAAAAATTGGGGTACCCTCATGCTACATCTTTAGACCTCTTTGCCCTTTGTCTAGATGAGCTCGTCTGGCTTCATGGCAATAAATACCTTTGATCTCCATTGATAATTTCCAAAATCACCTCCAGTTCCAAATTCTCCCTTCAACTCTAGACCAATCCCTGTATCTGACTGTCTATTTGCCACCTTCACTTAGCTGGCCAACAGACATCTCAAATTTAATATGTCAAAACTTGATTTCCCCTCCCACCTTCCCAATTCAGCTCTATCCTCGTTCTTTCCTATCTCCATAAAGATGACTTCCTTGGACTGTCTGAGCAAGCTAAACACCTTGGAACCATTCTTGACTCCTCCGTATCTATCTACCTCTCTCTCTTTCTCTTGCTCCCAATCTCACATTCAATCCATCAGCAGATGTGATTGTCTTGCTTAGAAAGATAATTTCTCACCTTCTACACTGTTGCTACCCTAGTCCAAGCCACCAGCATATCTTTCTCTGGATTCATGGCATAAAGAGTATGCCTGCTTCACTTTCATCTTTATCTGGTAAATCTATTTTTCATATATCAGCCTAAGTAATTTTTCAATCAAATATCAGATCATATCACTTCCATCCTTAAACTTTCCAATTATTTCTCATCAGTCAGTAAAATCCACAAACTTGACCATGATCTCCAAGTACTTACATGATTTGGTTCTGTCTGCCTGAAATACTCTTTCCCAAATACTCACAGGGTTCATTCCCTCACCACATTTACATCTGTACTCAAATGCAACCTTCTCAGTGGATCCTTCCCTGACTCCTACCCCCACCCCGGCTTCTCTCTGTCCCCTTACTAGCTTTATTCTTCTTCATGGCCCTTAGCATGATTTGTCATAAATGTATTTATCTCTGTATTGTCTGCCTCCCTCCTCTAAAATGTAAGCTCAGTGGGAGATGGACTCTTGTCTGGTTGGTTCACTGCTCTACCCTCCAATCTGAAACAGGATCTGGCTCAGACTGAATGCTCAGTTGGTTCAGTGAATGAATGACTGGAGACTTCTGCTGCTGCCTGTGGAACCCACTTGAAGGCAACGGCTCCCAGTTGCCTCCCCCTCTCTGATCATTGCCAGGTTCCCACGCTCACTGCACTTCTTTCTCAGCCCTCAAAGCTTCCCATACAGCCATCCACACGTGCCTTAAGGTTTCAGCATTGATACAAGGCATAGTTCTCTGCCACTCAAATATTCTGCCCCTCCACACTGCCTCCCTGTTTTGCAGACTATAATAACTTCACCACCACCTCTCAAACACACACAGAAACTACTTACTTCCCTACTTCACTTCCATCATTATTCAGGGGAATAATTCTTAACAGACTAGACACTGGAGGCCAACTTTGTGAGTCCAAATCCTGGTCACTTAAATAGTTACGTGGCTTGGGGCAAGTTTGTTGACCTCTCTGTGTCTTAGTTTCCTTAGCTACAAAATAGATGATAAGTATCTCTTCCTTATAGGTTTGTTGTAAGGATTAAATTAGGTAATTTATGGTAAGTGCTTAGAGTCAGGCTTAGCATAATACATTCACTATTATTGCTATGAAATGTTGGTCTCTTTCATAAGGGAGGTGAGCTATGGAAGAAGAGATGGGTATTTTCTTCCCTTGCAATTCTACACCAGAAAAAAGAAGGAAGGGGGGAAGGGAGGGAGGGAAGGAGAGAGGAAGAGTGAGAGTTGGTGTTGCACAAGAGAGAAAGAGACAGATGCACAGAGTATGTAATTTCTCGTTAACCCACTGCCCACCCCCCCCCTTAACTGGTAGAGTAAATTAGAGTTAAAAGTTCACATTAAGAGAGCTCCTGATTGGAGAGAGATGGGCTGAACAGCCCCTAGCTATGTCTCCTGTCACCTGAGGATGACTGTGGGGTTGCTCTGAGGCACAAATTCATTCCTTCATCAAATCCTCACTAGATGCTGCTCATGCGCCAGGACGGTGAACATTAATAACACAAAGTTAATACAACCAGCACAGTTTCAAAGTGCAAGTCCACCTGTAATGAATGTACCTATTCTTGATCTGAAGTCATTTTAGCCTGGGAACAGGTGAAGAGTAAGGGCACCTAAAATAAGTAATATTAATTAAATTATTTCTTAAATCTGTGCCCATTCTAACTTGCAAAGTTTTCTATACACAGTCCTACCCGATGGCCTGCACTACCCTAGGTTGGCTATCCAAGGGCCTCCGGGAGCTGGGGAAGGCAGCTGGACCACACAAGGGGCGCACTACACACACACACACAAGTGCCTTTGAGAGGGAGGAGTGCAGGTGCTACCAGGGCTCCACTTGAAACTGGAAAAAGAAAAGGACACGCATGCTGCCTGTCATATACCAAACCCAATAAGCAGAGACAGGGATTGAATCTTTGTGGGCACTTTATTTAGATGGCTGGCCATCTGCGAAGACAGAGTGTTTAAACCCTAACAGACCATCTTAAATTCCATTTTTAAATGGCCCTTGTTATCAGGAGAACAAAGTGTACGTAAGGGGTTTAGAATTCAGGGAAAAGCTCATTGGATTTAAAAAAAACCACAGTATTCTCACCCAGGGCAGTGGTCATCTCACCCTGGAGCATTGTGGCTCAGATACCATCTTGATGGCTAGTAGTTCTCCTGAGGCACAAAGGTGGAACTGCTTATGATCTCCTGGAGTCCAGGTGGATCGTACCTTCAATTCCTGGAACAATAGCTTTTACATGCATTGATTACTAAGTTTATTAGCTGTTACTTAAACTAAAATTTTCCACCTCTTATGTCTCCTCACACTCAGCAGAGCTCGATGGGCATTCCTGCTCTGTGCTGCCTGCTGGCCCCAACACACAGGCATGGCGCACCTACCATCCAGGCTAAGTCGAGATATCCAGGACACAGGTCCAGATGGGGAAGAGGCCAGCCGGGAGCACACCCAGGAGTGTAGAGTGGCTTCTGCCCAGGAGTGTTTGGGAAAGCTGGGTCTGCCAACTGGTGGAAGTCCACAAAGGGCTCCTCTGGCCAGGGCACACAAGGGGTTTGGAGGGGAGCTGCAGGGAGACCTGAGGCTGGGTCAAGCCCAAGGCTGTGTGCCTGCTGGGCCCTTTGGGACTCACCTCATCATGAAAAAGGCTTTGATTTATTTTTTTCTAAGTCACAGACCAGCAGTGCCTCTCCATCACAAGCTTCCCTTACCACATACTTTGAGGAGTAGGTTGGGGCTCTGGGATGACACACAGCAGGGATGAGGTGGCCGAGGTTGGCCTTTTGGTAATCGCTTGCCGCCTCTCTTGGACTTCCTCACTCTATCTGGATATAGCAGTCCTCCTTCTCCACTGTGTCACTTTCTGTGGTTTCAGTTACCAGTGGCCAACCGTTGTCAGTGGCAGTCTGAAATATTAAGTGGAAAATTCCAGAAATAAGCACTTCAAACGTTTTAAATTGCACACAGATTTCTGAGGAACAGTAGTAAAATCTCCCAATGTCTTGCTTTGTCCCGCCCAAGATGTCTGAGTTCTCCCCTCCTGTCAATCACCAAGTAGCTCTCCCCTTCCAGAGTGCCCTGCACCGTAGTGCTCGTGTTCAAGTCACCTCTGCTTTACTTACTAATGGCCCCAAAGCACAATAGTGATGCTTGCAACCCGGATATGCCAAAGAGAAGCTGTAAAGTACTTCTTTACGTGAAAAGGTGAAAGTTCTCAACTTAATAAGGAAAGAAAAAAATCGATTGCTGAGGTTGCCAAGATCTACGGTAAGAACGAATTTTCTATCATGAAACTGTGAAGGAGAAAAAGAGAATCCATGTTGTTTTGCACCTTAGACTGCAGCAGTCATGTCAGAGCGTGTGGTAAGCTCTTAGTTAAGATATAGGTGGAATACATGAACAGAAAATGCGTTCTGATAGGTAGCAACATGTCGTCATAGAAAGACTTGAGCCTGTCTGACGACTTCAGCATGGGATTCGTTTAAACCAGTGACCCCAAGCCGTTTCCTCCATGGAAGAGACGGTTACAGGCTCAGGAATGGGCGTGGACTAAAGACCATAAAAATTACTGGAGAGGCTGCATCTGCCGAAGAAGAGGCCGCAGCCACCTTTCCTGCAGGGTTGAAGCTCGTTAGGATTTGGTACAATCTGAGGTTTCAGGCATCCGCTGAGGGGCTTGGAATGTATATCCTGAGGATATGGAGAGATTACTATAAATCAACGGAATGAGGATTTATTGCTCCTCCCAGTCAGGAGAGGGAAAGTCTGGACCTGAAGCTGCCTCTCCCTTCCTGTGGGACCTCAGACATGTTGTCTAACCTCCCTGGGCCTCTTTCCCTTCTCTTTAAAATGACTCAATTGGGCAGCTGATCTTTAAGGACTTCTTCTAGCCCTGAGAGACAATGATTTTATTTTCCTGTATTTTTTAATACGGAAGAAATAGAGGACACATTTCTCGCACTCAGAGAATACCGACTCTATCTGAGGAATTTGTCCCCATACCCACGAGAGAGGCAATGCCCTTTGAAGACAGAACCTAAGGAACAGTCTCTGGGTGCTCTGCTCAGCCAAGGCTGCACGAGTTCTGGAAATGATTCACGGAGGATAGTGGCCCGCCTGTCCCTTGGGGGCAGGTAGCTACTGCCCCACCCTCTGTGTAGTCATGCAGTGTGTTTATAGGCACGGGCAGCTTGTTGGGAATGGGACTACTGGTGGAGACACTGACAGATGTGGCCTTGCGAAGAGTTAGCACGGTGAGGTGAGAGGAGCTGCATGTCAGTCCAAGTCGGAATTGACGTGGCTCTGCAGCAAGACCTACCAGGAAGGAATCCCAGCACTGTTCCTGGCTGTGAGAGGCCCAGTCTCAATCTTCCCATCTCGAGAACAGCGCTGCTCTCATACAAATGTTTGTTAGGCTTCAGTAAACTAGAGCATGCAAAGTGCTTAGCACAATGCATGGTAGACAGTAAGTGCTCAATAACCGTAAGTAGTGGCCTTGCCGTGTTGCTGTTAGTATGTGCCCTGGCTGGCACGTCCTTCCTGGGTTGGGCTGAGAATAATCTGACCCCCTGCACTCACTTCACCCAAGACACAGATTAGAAAACTCTGTGAGAATCTGGCAAGTGCAGAGTTGGCCGCCTTTCCAAAGGGGCGTGCCAAGGTCCCGGCCTTGGCATCAGAGGCCAAGCAGTTGGGAGGAGATGTCTCTAGCAGCAGTTACACAGGGGAGGGACTTAGGGGAAGTGAGGGTGCCCACTGGCCACCAGAGCACGGGGAGAGGTCAGCCAGCAGGTCCTTGGAGGGGGCATGCAGTCACAGCTCTTGGCTCAGTCTTTCTCAGGCTGTGGCAGGTGTGCCCTCATCTTTCTCAAGGAGAAGGGATGTGGTGACAGCCTAAGCCCTGTGCCATCTCTCATAGGCCACTATTAATGTAGAGGACATCGCCCCATGCTCTTCACAAGTGTAGACCACGTAGGCAAACAAGGCTGGATTAGCAGCTACAGCCCTGAAGTCAGACTCAGGTGCAATGATGTGGGACTCCTTCTTAGCTCTTCCCATTGCTCCCCTTTCACAGTAGGCATTGCTCTAGCTGTTACACTTAAAGTGAAAATCTAGAACAACGTTACAAAGGATAAAGATAAATAACCCAACTCAATCTGCTGAGTTGAGTGAAGTTGATATAATATATGCATATTTTCTTCATAAATGCATGCATAAGTAAACATGTGGCACAGTCTTATGCCCAAAATAAATTGATAATACGATACTCTAAAAAAATACCACGGACAGCTTTCTACTCCCCTCCTTAAACACACCGACTGCCACAGCTTCCCTGCCAAAATGGAAGGGTTTAAGACATTTTATTGTAGCCAGCTCTATTGCGGCTGCAATATGATTATTTTCTTTCAAAGCAATGGTTTTCACTTACCAATATTGATTTATTTTTGTTTAGTTTGGTGTTTTTTCTCCCTCAGTGTGATGAGTCTCAGTGAAAAACTCAGCAGTGAGAGGGAACATGACCACCCTTGTGGACGGAGAAGTTTTTTCTTATTCGTCTCTTCCAAAAGGTCGAGGTTTCTTCCTCCGTCCCTCCCAGGAGCTCACCGTGGCGGGTTGCTTTTCGAGAGTTTATGTGTAACTTCCTTTGCTGCTGAGGGCAGGCTCTAGGTTAACTTCTGGAAGTATCTTTGGAAACTAATTCTCAGGCAAAACTCCAAGGAAAAGAGGCACATGGTGAGGAACTGACATAATTTTTTAACACCACAACGAGCATATTTCTGCCGGCAACGGCAGCCAAAACGGGTGCCAAGACCAATATTGATCTAGTCCTTCATCCAATCAACAAATGCCATTGTTTATAAGATATAATTTTTCTTGGTTAAAGTTCAAAGTTAAACTCCAAGGATTTCCAAAACTATAAAAATGAGAGGCTTTCATAACCTCAAAAAGAAAAAAAGTGCCTGGCCAGTTTTCCTCCTTCATGGATTTTCACAGTCACTAGGAGAAACATAGCCAAGGAAACATTTTTTGAGTCTTTCTTTTTTCTCTGAACACTGGCAATTTTTTTAAAAGGTGGATTATCCGTGTAAAAGTCCCTTAAATCTTTGCACCTCGCCTGAAAACCATGGCATGTCCGTTGCACAGGAGGCAAGGTTTGCTGTTCTGCCTCAGGGCTACCCACCTGCAGGATTCCACAAGCCAATTCAGCTTCTTCCAGGTTCAGGTTCAAGCACCCCTCTCCCTGCCCACCCCTCTTATTTAACGTGGAAATGACAGAGTCTTTTCTAAGCCCTTTGGAGTGAGGCAAAAGGTTCTTTCTTGGTTCATATCTGGTTCCCAAATGGAAAACCGTAGCAAATAAATGGTGAGCAGATGGTTCTTTGGAAACCAGTTCCCTGTGGTTCCTCTAGATCGAGAGGAGCGCCCACTTCTGGGAGCCGGTGTCAGTGACAAGCAGGTCAGGATCAGGATTTGGAACTAGAGTGAGACAATGAGATTTACCAGATCTCAAGTTGGGCAGCTTCTTTAAAAAAAAAATCTTGAAATTAACGGAGACCATACCTTCTCGTCTGCGCCTGCCTTTCGGCCAGAGGACCTGGCAGGGCGGCTTGTACGCACATGGTGCTGAGTGTTGGCTGACCAATGGACTGTCTGGCTCATTTCAGGATGCCTGCAGCGCACTGATTCATTCCTAGGGCGATGCCTCTCAGTTCACTTTTCCAATTTGAAGGAAGTGTGAACTGAGGATAGTAGCAGCACTTCTTGCCAGATATGTGTATCCCGTACCTCTCACATACCAGGCTCCTGTCTAGACACTTGGGGCCCGGCTATGAATGAAACAGATAAGCAATATCAGCCCCAGGAACTTGTGCTCTGATATGAGAGGAGCGGGTAGATTGCAAACAGTGACCTAATCTCTTAGAGGAGATGCTTTGAAGACATTTATATGATGTTCTCTCACAAAACGTAGGCAGAGGAAACAATTGAAAGGCACAGGAAGCCTTCCCGTTGTGTACTGGAAACATAGCAGTGGAATTCTGGAAACCACAGCAACCCTCCGCATGCATGGAGCCATGATGAGCCCAAGAACCCAGGGGCTAATTCTGAGCCCAGAAGTTTCGCGCCGGCCCTGACAGCTCACATTTGTACAGGACTTTCCAGTTGGCCCAGAGCTTTCCCAGACACTCTTTCCTCCACTCCCCACACTAGCCCCACAGGGAAGCAGCGAGGATCATTCCAGTCCTCCAGCTGAGAAAACCAAGGTTTCCAGCTCGAGAGTGACTTGCACAAGGTCACGAAAGCCACGTGGCAGGGCTGGGCACAGTCTCAGAGAACATGGTCTTGGATCGAACTCAGGTCATTTACACTGAAGTGGCCTCCACAAAAGGCTTCGGCTCTGGGCCCACGGGCAGTGAACTCTTTCAAAAAGGGGCCGGTCCCTCGATCAAGTGGCCAGAAACAAATGAATAGCCACACGCCAGAGATGTCACCATCTATGACAAAGAACAATGGTGTCTCTGTGCTGATAATATGTTTCATGAGTGATAGTAATATTAAGCAAGAGGGAAAGAAACTCACAGGCTTTTTAAAAACTATCTGAAGATGCAAACCAGACATCCCTCTAGGATGAAGCTGGTTTATCTGGAACTCTTTTAAATTAACCGAGAACGAAGGTTTGCACAATTTTCTTTAGCCACCCTGCGTTCTCTGAACTCTGCTGCACTCAGTCTTTACAGGACAACCTTACATGTAATTACACTTTGCTCTGTGCTCTCCCAGAATTATTGCATGTGCGCCCCGCCTGTCTCCCCAAACGAATTATGAGATCCTCAATGCCTGGGGTCTCTGTCAGATGCCTTCATGGCCCTTGAGCCCCAACCTAGGTACTCCGTCAGTATTTGTTGACTGCGTGAATGATGGTCTTCACGATGAGTTCTAAGTTCCTTCTCCAGAAGTATCTGTGCCTGTTCAGTATTGGTTGGCGATAGGGCTGTGTTTTGGTTTGCATCATTGCAGTTAGAACAGTAAATTCATATCTAAAGCCAGTGCTGACAAATGTTGCCCAACCAGCCGTGGCGGTGGTGGCGGTGGTGGCGGTCGTGGCGGGGGCCTTGTTCTGTAGCACTTCCTGTGGTGTAAATCCCCTCACCGGGGACTATTTCAAGCTACCAGCAGGATGTCAACCGGCTTGCAAAATTCCTGAAAATTTGGCAATCAATTCTCTGAGGTTGATACAGGTGGCTCCAAAACACTAGTTTCTGCTCCTAAAATACGATCTTTGCATGATGTGGTGACTTTGGCTCATAACGACTTTCTCAGCAAGAGACCGTATCTGGTTAGTGTATGTGATAATTCAAAATACAAACCTTAGCAGTGTAGCAGTTGCTTACCCAGTCATGCCACGGTCAAGGTGTGGGAAAGGTTTTGTATTTAAATTAATGGATATAAAAATTAAACGACGAAGCTACATTCTACCTTCTTTTCTGCTCCTTTCCTTCCTCTTTGCCTTCCTTCCTTCTGCCATCACCTCATCTCCTTTACTCTCATGCCATTTTTCTTTTTAGTGGAAGGCTTTGCTCTTTACTTATGGTGATGTTGGTGGCATAAGAAAATACTTTTGAGGCCAGTGATCTCGCCCCCTTAAATCCATGTGATAAACCACTGGAGAACTTAAAACAGCCCTCCCCAGAAAGTCCTTCTTCTATGTCAGCTTCGTAGTCAAGGTTCCCAAAGTGTCCTTAATGACATGTATGGGGCAGAATCACTTGAAAAGGAAGGAGATCGCCCTCGACGCAGTTCCCCCAGTGTCACGGGTTCTGCAGCTGAGAGCCGTCTCCTCCATATTCACACGGATTCTAGCTGCCTATCCCCTCCCCTCCCCCACGAGGCCGCCACCGCCTTGTCTTTATTAAATCTGTTGTTAACTATGTGGGTGTGAGTGGAGGCACCTATAGAAAGCAGCTTCTTCACAACTTGGCTAATGGGGCCTCCTAGGTGCAGAGAGCCGCAAAAATGAATTACATTGTTTCAAAACCATCCTCTGGTATCAGAAACCGTTGTTAGTATTTCTTTTTTAAAGAAGCTATCTGACACTAACAGGTTTTTAAAAGAAAGTAATAAAAGTCATAAAGTAACAAAAGCTTTTATTTCAAATATTGATGAGACTTTTTATTCCATTTATTGTGGCAAATCCATTTTTTATTGATTATA
>PVKM010050186.1:0-10788 GCA_004027735.1 Carollia perspicillata
TAGGCAGTGCTATCTATCATTCGACCTGCATTGGTGATGAGAGAACTCAGATGCTTGCTGAGCCCTTAGAGGAAGACAAGCCTTTGCCCATAATTAAGTTTAGAGGCATCCTTGTGATTTGCTAAGGCATGCTCAGTTAATTCAAAGGAAATGCTGCAGAGCTACTTCTCCCCTTTTCACGAGTCATAGTTGTTTTGACAAATACCCAGCAGCTCAGTTGTCCAATTCCTTCATTTTATAATAGAGGAAACAGGCTCCAGAGAGTGGGGTGTGCTTGCCTAAAGCCATCCAGCTAGTTAGAGATGAGGCCAGGCAGAACTGGAACCCAGCTGCCGAGAGAGCCATTCCTGTGCATTTACTGAGGGCTTGCTGGGATCTGGCTTCTTACCTCCAGCGTTCATTAGCCTGCCACACCTGCTCTGCAGATGGTTTGTCATTATCCAATTCTAGCAGATGGAGAAACTGAGGCTCAGAGATGCGAAGTGACTAGCTCAGAATGAGCCAGCAAGAGGCTGGGTTCAAGGCTGGAGTTCTTCCTATTACCCGACCCTACCTGTCAGGCCCGAGGTGACAGAGGATGTCCACACTAATGTTCCCCAGGGCCCTGTGAGAGGGCCTGGGCTCTTCTCTAGTGGCTCAGGAAATCCTCCAAGCCTCAGAATTTGGTTGTTTTTCTTTCCGCTCAGAACAGCTGGCCCACCTTCTAGACCTGGGGGCGGGGTGGTAGAACAGCTTATTACAAAATGTACACTTGGAGCAATTTGCATTCTGTGATTAATGAACATTAAAATGCATAATTACAAACAGAAACAAATGGCTTGGTGCTGATGAAAAGTTGGGCTGGGAAAGAGGGAGAGCAGGCTCAGGGGATGGAGGAGGAGGCTGGGGGAGGGCCAGCCAGTGATAGGAACAGCTGGGAATCCTCGAGGCCTTAAGGCTCAGGAACCCAGGCCCAGAGTCTCCCTGTGGGTCCTTGTCTGAGCTGGAGCAGAATGGGAATTGTGAAGCCCTGGGACCCTGCTGACTAGGGTTAGACTCCCCCCACCCCCAACCCCAGCTCTGACATGTATTTACTGTAAAACCCAGGACAAAGGAGCAGCTCTCCAAGGAGTGGGGTCCTTATCAGATAGGCCAGCCCCTCTTTTCTGCCCACTCCTAGTCCCACAGGGCCTGCCTCCCAGGGCTCCTTTTATGAGCTCTAAAAAAGTGCTTACAGATAATTGAATTCACTAACCAGTAATCTCTTTAAAGTAGCAAATCAAATCACTTCACTCCTCTGCCAACAACCCTCCAATGCCTTCCAGCTGTACTTGGAATAAACTCAAGATGCCTTCTCATGACAGAAGTCAGGTGAGGGGTGGAGGGAGGTGTGGTTGGCAACTTCTTTGTCTAAGGACCAAGTAGTAAATATTTTAGGCATTGAAAGTCACATGTGGTCTTTTTGTTGTTGTTGTTGTTTGGGGTTTTTTTGGTCTTATATTTTTTCTTAAAGAAACACAAAACTTTAAAAATATAAGAAAAATTCTTAGCTCTAGGGCTGTGCAAAAACAGGCTGTAGGGGAGTCGATGTATTTCCTCTATTCTTCTTGCCATATAAACTAGAAACCCTGTAGGTTGTATATAAAACAAACATAGGGCTGTGAAAAGTGGAGGAAAGAAGTCAGACCAGCTAAGGATTTGGGGACCCAAAGAAAGACATAGTGGTCAGTGTCTTGGATTTTCTTTTTCTTTCATATGTCCCAAATTTGGAGTTGAAGGAGCCAGGAACTCAAAACCACAATAGGTGAAGATCAAAACAAAACAAAAAGATACAACACTTCTAAAAGCCGGGTCTTTTCAGCCAAAGTACCGTAAACATGGCAGCCTAACAAGGCAGAATTTTTTTAGACAATACCATTCTACTCCAGCGAAATATCACAGGAAAAAAACAAAAACTTAACCCCTGTTAACAAAGGCTAAATAGGAGCTAGACTCCCATCCTTTCAAGGCTGTAATGACATAGTCCTCCCTTCTCAGCGCTCCCCTCTCCCTGCTGGGGAGGTATCAGAGAATCCTAGTAAGGAGGCAGGACTTGAACCCTCACCGAGAGGTAATGAGCAGTCCCCATACCCCCATCCGAAGTTCATCCAGTGTCATTGAAAATTACATGGAGAGCCTGGAGTTTCACCCTAACCTGCCGCAATGAGGCCTCCTTCCTTTCCCCTCTGGGGTGGTACCATAGAAGGCCTAGGAGAAAGTGAGGACAATTGACCAGTGATCCGTAGTAGTAAAACCACCCCTTCACTTCCCACTCTGCATGGTATCAGTGGAGGTCCCACAACTAGGTACACCTACCACTCCATCCAGGAACAATCATCAATAAACTCCTAGTAGGTAGTCAGATTCCCACCACCCCTCAGCAGAAATGAGGACCCTTCCCTCTTCGTTATTTGAGGAAGCCAAGTGGGGAAACTGGGATTCTACCTCTCCATCAATAACAAGGTGAGCCTCCCTCTTTTTCCTGTTGGACCATGTCAGAGGAAACCAGATAAAATAAAAAAGGTTTCAATAAGATCCACAGTTAAAACATAATACCCCAAATGCCCAGGTTTCCACCAAGAATCACTTACCATAGGAAGAACCCAAGAGATCCGTAACAGAATTAAAAAGAAAAAAAAATACAGACAATCAATAGATATCACCACCAAGATAACAGAGATATCAGACTTAGCTGATAAATATGTTAAAATAGCCATCATAAAATGCTTAAACAAGCAATTACAAGCACAAAGTGAATGAAAAAAGAATAGTCTCAGAAAGTAAATATGAGATATAAATGAAAGGCAATGAAAATTACAAACTGAAAATATACAATAATTAAAAAAAAAACAGTGGATTGGCTCAACAGCAGATGGAAAGGATAGGGGAAATAGTCAATGAACTTAAAGATAAAACAATAGAAATTACCCACTCTGAACATCAACAAAAACTAGACTAAAAAAGAAAATGAATGCAGTTTCAAGATCTTGTGGAACTGTAAAAAAAAAAGTCATTGGCATCCCAAAAGGAGAGAAGCAAGAGAGTAGGAGTCAAAAAGTATTCAAAGAAAAAAATGGCTAAAAACCTCTCATATTTGGCAAAATACATAAACATACAGACTCAAAAAGCTGAGTAAATTCCAATGAGGACAAACACAATGAAATCTACACCAACACATCATAATCAGATTTTGGAAACTATTTTTCATTTTCCAAGAAGAAAATATTAAAAGCAAAAAGAGAGCTGCCTTGGCCAGTGTGTCTCAGTTGGGTAGAGCGTTGTCCCATAAACCAAAAGGTTGCAAGTTTGGTCCCCAGTTGGGGCACCTATGAGAGGCAACTGATTGATGTTTCTCTCATGTCAATGTTTCTCTCCTGCTCTCTCTTCCTCCCTTCCCCTCTCTCTAAAATGAAAAAACATGTCCTTGGGAGAGGGTTATAAATAAATAAATACAAAGAGAGAGAACTAACATTTTGTGTATGAAACACAGTTGGAATGACTGGAATTATGAAAAACCATGGAACCAGAAGGAAGTGACAAAACATTTTTCAAGTGTTAAATAAAAAAGAACTGTCAACTCAGAATCCTATGTCCAATGAAATATCTTTTAGTAATGAAAAAAATCAAAACATTCTCATATGAAAGAAAACTAAGATAATTAGTGGTCCGCAGACTTACTCTAAAAGAAAAAAGCCCAACAAACTAAAAAAAATTCTCCAAGAAGAAAAGAAATAAGTAAAGAAGGAATCTGGAAACATTAGGAAGGAAGAAAGAACAGTTAGGAAAAATAGTGTCCAATGATAACATCAGTAGGCTGTGACAAGTTACAGAGACCTAGAATAACCACTAAAAACCACATAGAGACATATACTCAAAAACACTATAGTAAATCAAAATGGAATCCTAAAAATGTTCAAGTAACCCAATTTTATGCTTTCTAAAAGAAATTTACTTCACATATAACTACTTAGGCAGGTTGGAAGTAAATAGATAGATAGGAGAAGATATAGAAATCAAACAAAAGTGGGAGAAGCAATAGTAATGTCAGATAAATTAGGCGTTAGAACAAAGAAAGGTTCCAGAGAGGGGCATCATGTGATCACGAAGGGGTAATCCACCAAGAATGTATAGTAATCCTAAATGTCTATGCCCCAGACTACAGAGCTGCAAAATACATGAGGTAAAACCTAACAGAGATTAAAGGAAAAAGTAGACAAGTTCACATTAATAGGTGGATACTTCAACACCCCCTCCTTCCACAACTGACAGAACAACTAGACAGAAAATTAGCAACGTTATAGAATAACCGAACAACATTACCAACCAAAAGGATCTAGTTCGTTTATAGAACACATTGCCCAGCAACAACAGAATACACATTCTTATTTTAAGTGCCTATGGAACACATACCAAAATAGACCATAGCCTGGGCTATGAAAAGTCTCAACGAATTTAAGAATTCAGATCATACAGAGTGCTCTCCTACCATAGTAGAATCGAACTAGAAAGCAGTGACAGATAACAGAAAAGTCTCTCAATACTTGGAAAGCACACAATATACTTCTAAATAATTCATGGGAAGTCTCAAGGGAAATAAATAAATAAACAACACTGAATTCAAAGAAATAAAAAAATAACAAAATTTGTGGGACACAGGTAGCATGGTTATCTGTCCTTGTATTTATAACTTATAGGGCAAGAAAAGGAAATAGAAGGCCTACAAAGCAGAAAGAAAGAAAGAAGTCCAACCCCATTGGCAGATCAGATGTTTGTCTAAATAGAACATCCCAATAAGTAGTGGCTGAGTTCAGCAAGGTCTCAGAATATAAGGAAAATATGCAAAATATCAATTCTGTTTCTATATACCAACAATGAACATGTAGACACTGAGATCAAAAAGATAATACCATCTGCAATCCCTAAAAAATAATGAAACATGTAGATGTTTCATTATTCTAACAAACTCTGAACAGTACATGTATGCTGAAAACTACAAAATGCTGATGAAATAAAGAAAAGTGAATGGAGACACACATGGTTTTCATGGGTTGAAGACTCGACATAGTGAAGATCTCCATTCCATCCAAATCAGCATAAAGGTTTGATATAATCCCTATCGAAACCTCAGCATGATTTTTTTTCTAGGTACAGACAAGATTTTTCTGCAATTTATATGAAAGAGCAAAGGAACTAGAATAGGCAAGACTTATTTTGAGAAGTAACAAAGTAGAAGGAGTCAGTTGACTCTATTTTCAGACTTAACATAGTTTCAATAATCCAGACTGTGTGGAGTTGGTGGAAGAAAAGACACAGAGATCCATGGAACAGCATAGAGGACCCCAAATGACCTATGCAAATAAGCTCCTTTTTTTTTTGTTTTTTTAACAGAAGTGCAAAAGCAATTTTATGCAGGAAAGGAGGGCTTTTCATAAAAGGGTGCTGGGGAAAGTACACTTTCATGGACAAAAAAAATCAAACCTCAATGTAAGTCTCAAACTTCATGCAAAAATTAAAATACATCACAGAATTAACTGGAAAATATAACGCTATTAACATTTCTAGAACATGTGTGTGTACACACAAGAAAATCTTTGGGATTGGCAAAAATGTTCTTAGATTCCAAAGTATGATCTATAAAAGAGAAAATGATAACTTGGATTTCATAAAAATTAAAAACATTTGCTCAGTGAAAGCTCATTTGAAGATAAGACAAGTTACAGAGTAGGAGAGAAAATATTTGCAAACCACATGTCTGACAAAAGTCTAGTGTCTAGAAAATATAAAGAACTTTTTTTAACTTGGTAGTTTAAAAAAACTCAATCCAATTAGAAAAAGGGGAAAGGACATCAAGAGACATCTCCCTGCGAAGGATGTACAGACTGAAAATAAACACCCAAGACGTTCAGCATCATTGACCATTAGAGAAATGCAGATTAAAACCACAGTGAGCTATTACTGCACACCTATCAGGATGGCTAAAATTAAAAAACATTGACTTAAATATTGGCTAAAAAAAATATGAAATACCAATGAGGATGTGGAGAAACTGGATTGCTTATACATTGCTGGTGGGGGGTTTAAAATAGTACCGCCACCCCAGAAAAGTCTGGCAGCTTCCTAAAAATATTAAACATGCACCTCTCGTATTCATTTCTTGAGTGCCTGTTACGAGCTGGTTGTGAGCGAGGCAGTTTAGGTGGTTTTTTCTTGGAAATGCCTCCAGGAGAGGCTTTAAGGTTCCTATGAGGAGGTTCCGGCCTAGATGCTCAGCGTCATAAAGCCTCTGTGAAACTTAGGCCTGCTTTCAGTCCTCATATGCTTGTCTCCAGGATGTATTCCCCATGGAAAGAGAGGAAACCGCGGCTGCAAGGTCACAAGACAGGTGCATGCTGGGGCCTGGGCAAGAGCTCTGATCTTGCTCTTTCTAGTATCCTAGGACACCTCCCTTCTGCTCCAGGGACACTGCTTCCCTCGAAGACTTCCCTGGCCAAGGCCTCCCTGCTCCGAAGTTCCCCAGTCACTCATATGAGCAGAGTTTTCATCTTTCCTTTCAAAATTTACTTTACTTCTTCATGCTTGTTCTATAACTAGTTCTTTTGTCTGACACACACACGTATATGTTTCTTATCTCTTAAACTAGATTCTAAGTTCCTTCAAAGTTCTCAGAACAGCAGCTACCATATGCTGAGCACTTCGCTAAGCACTTGATACATCTACTTCACTGTATTAGTTATCTGTTGCTGCATAACAAAGGACCCCAAATCAAGCAGCTTAAAACAAAAAGCATTGTACTAGTTTCCTAGGGCTGCTGTGCCAAACTACCATGAAATGGGGGGTATAAGACAAGAGACAGGTATTCCCTCACAGCCTGGGGTCCAGCAGTCCGAGATCAAGCTGTCAGCAGGGCTGTCCTCCCTCCAAGAGCACTAGGGGAAAATCCTTCCTCACTTCTTCCAGCTTCTGGTGGCTGCAGCCTTTGTTGGCTTGTGGCCACATCAGTTTGCCCTCTGCTCGGCCTCCCTGGTCAGGGATGTTCCCTACCTTTGGGAACATTCTCAGCCCATCACACTACCTCGTAGGTTCGCTGTAAGGATTGACTAAGTAAGAGCAGGCAAAGTGTTTAGATTATACCTGGATTATAGAACATACTTTTTTAAAGAACAAAAGTCATAGGGGGTCACTGGTTCGGTTCCCAGTCAGGGCACATGCCTGGGTTGCAGGCCAGGTCCCCAGTAGGGGACACATGAGAGGTAACCACACATTGATGTTTCTCTCCCACTCTTTCTCCTTCCCTTCCCCTCTCTCTAAAAATAAATAAATTAAATATTTTTAAAAAAAGTCATAGGGAATAAGAGGAGAGTGGGAAAAACTGTGAGTAATCCCCTACTCTGCATATTGGCCATTACCTGGTGGGAAGATCAGTTGGTCCTTCCAGCGCTTGTCCCTGAGTTTCCGCAGACGGACCCATCCCCAGTTCCAGCAAATGGCCCTGAACGAGACCCTATCACCAGCTGCCCTCCTGTCTAACAGTGACTGTTCCCAGACAAGCAGAGACCTTCTCTGAGCTCCTATTAATATGTACAGCACTTCGCTCACACGGAAAATTGATTTTTTCTTTTTAAGCACAAAATGTGGCTAGTTTTATAACCTTTCTGCAGTTTGACAAAGGCCATTTATAACCCGCTTTCTCCCTCACCCTCCCTGACGCCGGTCTCAAATGTCTCGAAGAACTCTGTCTTGCATTGGTAATTATGAATTCTTCTTAAGCAAAATTTAATTTCCAAGAGGGCTGACCTTTTGTGTGTGACTGTGGGTTTCGTAAATTAATGTGTGTGTGTGTGTTGTTATTGATGTGGGTCGGGAGCAGGGGGACCGGGGAGCTGGCCGGGAGGGGGGAGTACATTGGGAGGGCGTTTTCATCAGCTGTGCTCAGTGATGGATGGGGTGGGCTGGGCCCTGGGCGTTAATCTTTGTGGACAGGAAATGCCAGCGAGGTGACCAAAATGAAAGCCTAGTACTTCGTTTTCTGTCCTGAACATGGAGATTTGGGATGGCTTCTCATTCTGCTGGACTGGAGAGGAGTTCGGCCTCATCCAATGATGGCAAACTAAATTAAATAAAGAGCCAGTTGTCCTTACAATGTGAGATCTTCCTTTCACAGGGCACTTAGCTGGTGCCAGGGACGCCTTTGTCTGAGGTCACTCAAGGTTGGGATCAGTGAGGTTTCTTAGGGTCCAAAGGGCAACTGCTTGGCTGCATGGGGGAACAAGACCATCACTGGGCTGGGCACCTTGACTTCCGGCTTAGGGAAGATTCAAGTCATTGTCATTGTTTAGAAATCATTGTACTTAAGCTGGAGAGCCATGCTATGTAAAAATATTGGTCCGATGACCATTAGGAGGAGGATGTAGAGGAGGCTGGGCTAGAGGCCAGCAAACTGGTTAGGAGGCCTCTGACGGCTCCTGGTGTGAGTCTGCAGGTACCTCATTTAGGGCTCTAGGCACACGGATGGAAAAGAGACAAATTTACAACAGAAAGGAAGAGAACTCACATCTGATAGGTACCAAATTGGTGCCAAATTTTGAAGTAAGATGGACACCTCCACGATCTAACTTTAGCTTCTAGGTGTAGGTGCTGTGCCCATTTCACAGATAAGGAAGTTGAGGCTCAGACAAGGTGAGCATCTTGCCTTGGATCACACAGGAGAAGGGGAAGAACTTGAATTTAAACTCATATTGAATCACGGTTGATGTGGCTCAGTGGATTGAGCATGGGCAAACCAAAGGGTCACCAGTTTGATTCCCAGTCTGGGCACATGCTTGGGTTGTGGGCCAGTTCCCCAGTGGGGGGCAGGTGACAGGCAATCACACATTGATGTTTCTGTCTCTTTCTCCCTCCCTTACCCTCTGTCTAAAAATAAATAAAATATTTAAAAATATATAAACTCATATTGGGTAGGAGTTCTTTAAGATATACTATCCAGCTGCCTCTCCAAGAAACCTTTATAACAGCAGACCTTATTCAACAATTATGATCACAATAATCAGGATGATCCCAGCCATGTCAATATTAATAGCAGCTAGTATTTGCTATACAATAGACCCATGAGCCCCAGCTCACAATTCTATGATGCAGATACTGGAAAAAGTCCCATTTTACAGGTGGGTACACTGAGGTTTCGAGAGGAAAAGGGACTTGTCCAAGGCCACACAGCTATTAGTTGGCCAAAGGAAACTTTGAACTTGGCTCATGGGCACCCAACCCATGTACCTTATCAGAAGGTGGGAGGAGAGGGTGTGATGGACCCGCCACCTTCTCAGCCGTGACCCCTCTGTCGCCTTCTCTCTGAGCAGTGTCCCGAGGAGTTGAGGCCCATGAAGGACGGCTCCGGCTGCTACGACCACTCCAAAGGCATCGACTGCTCCGATGGCTTCAACGGTGGCTGCGAGCAGCTGTGCCTGCAGCAGACTCTGCCTTTGCCTTATGATGCCGCCTCCAGCACCATCTTCATGTTCTGCGGGTGAGTGTCCCGAGGCCCAGCCTGGTCCTTCAAAGGGGCTGGGGATGCAGAGCAAATGTCTGCAACGACAGCCTGGCCAGGCTGGACCTGATCTTCAGTGGAGTGGTCTTTTTGCCTCTGCCCTCACAGCACAAGAAGCAGGTGGCAAGAATATATGTATATCTTCCTGATGGGTATTGGGAGGAAGAATAAATAATTGGTTAGTAATTACAATAAATGTAATGCATGCCCAGCCTGCATCCTAAGGTCAGGGTTAGTTTCTGCTGAAGCCTCCTGCCCCTTCTGCACCCCCTGCAGGCTGGGTCAGTGTAGTTAGGAGACAAATGCAGGCTCCATGAAGACTTCACTAAGAAATGGGCAGGTGTGGCGTTAAGAACACAGGCTAGGCCCAGCCTTCAGCTCTGGGTCTGCAGGAATTTGGCAGCACCAAGTTCAGGGCTTAGCCTCTTCGTGCCCTAACGCCCTTATCCATAGGGATAATTAATTGGGGTAGGGGACATGAAAAGGGACCCATGCAGACAAATGCTAAGAACTCAGTGGAGTTTTAAAATCAGCCTGAGACAGAAGGAAGGGGCACACCTCTACCAACTTTCTGAGTGTCCTGGGACAAGTCACTTTCCCTCTCTGGGCCAGAGTTTGACCACCAGCGGGAAAGTAATACCTACCATTTCTTCCAGTTTACCTTGTTTTCCTCAACCGAGGACTCAGGGGTCATTACCCCTTCACACATAGCATCTAGCACAGTGTTGGATCCTCAGCAGTCACTCAAGAAGATGGCAGCCCCTTTTCTTTTCTGTGTTCCCTTTCTGGGGATGTCTTCGTATTAGAAAATGCCCTCACCTTTAACAGTCTGTGACTCAGAAAAATAATCCCATGCTCAGTGGGAATGTTAGTCACTGAAGTATATGCTCTGTGTCCTACTAAGATACAAAGAAGAATCAAGGCCTGGAACAACCTTGACAGTCTTGCCTGTCATGGAAAGCAGGGTGGGTGGAGGAATGTGTATGGGTTTAATTTCAGTTTAACAGAAAATTAGTTTCACCTGCTCGTTTCTAATCTGCAGGGTCCAGTTTTCCTTGTGGGGCTTATTCCAGGGTTTCCCTCTCTGCCCTTACACTTGGGGCTGCAGGTGCCTTCCAGCGGGTGTTGGAGGAACTCACCTGAGGCCTTAGATATGTATCAGTAAAATAAATAAACAATAAATTAGTGTGTGCACACCTGAATTTATAGCAGTCTCTCCTCAGCTTAAG
>PVKM010050187.1:0-10772 GCA_004027735.1 Carollia perspicillata
GAGGTGAAGGACTGTACCTGCTCTATTTGTTGCTGTTCCGTGGCTTAGGACATGCTTGCCACATAGTAGGCATTCACTACTGAATGAATGAATGAATGATCAGGGGTCACTGTAGAAGGAAACCCAGCCTGGGGTAGTTAGTGCGTCTGGTTGCAGTGAGGAGGAGGGATTTGAGACATGAGTTACACAGGAGAGTATAGGTTTTTAGGTGGGAGTCGCAGTCTTTCGGCAGGTTACTTGGTGTCTCTGAGACTCAATTCCTCACTTATGAAAACCCAGCAGGACTGTTGTAAAAACGAAATGTGAACCCCTAGGCCCAGGGAAGGCTGCTGTTCAGAAAGTGCTTGTTTCCCTCGTGGTGACTGCTTCTGTGCTGTTTACCTTGAGTTTAGACTGAACGATATTCAATCAATAGACATGTGTAAAAAGGACTTGCAAAGTAGAGGGTAGGGCCTCCACAAAGGCTGACATGCAGGAAAACAAAAGTTAAGCTAGAGCACAGAGCTCAAAAGCAGGGCGTCTAGACGCAACTGCTTCCCTTCAGATCCTAGCTCTCACTAACGGGGTAAACTCAGGCAACCTACCATATTTTTTGGACTGTAAGACGCACTCCCCCCAAATCTGGGAGGAAAATGGGCATGCATCTTATAGTCCGAATGTAGCTTACCTGGCTCGCTGTTGGGGCGGGACCAGCGGCCTATGTTATTTATGTTATTGAATATTTTGCCACATTTTTGGCTTCAAAAAATTTTTCCCTATTTTCCTCATCTAAAACCTAGGTGCGTCTTATAGTCCGGTGCATCTCACAGTCCGAAAAATTCAGTACTTGACCTCTCTGTGCCTAAATATTTGCACCTGTGAAATGGGGCTAATAATATCTATGTTATAGGTTGTTGTGAGGATTGAGTTACCATATGTAAAGCACTTAGAACAGTGTGGCTGGAACGATACAGTCACTCTGTAGGCGTCAGCTCTTAGGATTAGTATGTAATCTGAAGAACGTTTGCCACAGATCAGGCTGGTTGAAGCAGAGGAGGGAGAGGTGGGAAGGCAGGGTGAAACCAGACATGAGTGTCGTAACAGCGTGAGCTCTGCCAGACACGGGCTTTTCATATGTGTAAGTCCAGGCCCACATTCAAGGTGCAGCCCATCTCCCTCATCTGCCTCCCACAGAAAGCCTCTCCCTACTGCCCTGCCCTCTGGGTTCCCAGGTCACCCTGCATCGCTGTTTTATAAATACTGCCAAATATGAGCAGTTACAATTTTATATGCTGCTTCTGCAACTCAACTGTGAACTCACTGACAGAGGAAAGAAAATGCCTGCTGTAAGATACAGTTAATCCAGGCCCTTTGCACTGGCCTCAGCTGTGAGTGTGAGGGGCGTATGTGGGTGCATCATAACAGCCTTGGAGTCAAACCGGGTGGTCCTGTGTCTTTATTACAGATCTCCTACTTCTAGGTACATGACCTGGGCAAGTTGCCTAACCTTCCTAGACTGCAGTTTTATCGTGTATAAAACGGGGACAGTGTTATCACCTACCCCATAGGGCTGTTGTAAAGATGGAGATGATGCATGAAAGATATTTAGCATAGTGCTTATAGGAAACATTAAATAAGTGGTAGCTTTGATTATGCTCAAGGCAGCATAGAACACTGCTAAGAAATGACCCTGTCAGAGGCACAGCTTGTGGTTTGCCACAGATGGGAGTGGGGAGAGCAAGGTCAGGCGCTCACGCGATGGTCCCCCGTTGGAGTGGTAAGACTTGTGACCCACCCTCTTTGCCCCTCCCAAGGCAGAAGCACCAGTCATTCAATCCCATTGGGAGAACAGGCTTAGATTGGTCACAAAATACCGAGTACCCACTATGGATTGTGTCAGTATCGATTTCCTGGCTGTGATAGAATGAATGCAAGAAGTTACCACTGAGGGAACCTGGGTGGGTGAAGGGGATATGGGAGGTCTATAGTATGTCTTATAACTGCATATGATTTACAATTACCTCAAAATACAAATCATTTAAAAGCAAGTACCTAAGTTAACTCTTACGTTTCATGGCCCCCTTTCTCCCTGACTCCCTTCCCACAGGTCTCGCTTGCCCTGTGTGCTACGCTCAACCACACTTCCATGGAGTGGAATGACATCAGTGGCCCACCCAGACTCCGGTGAGCAAAGAACAGTAACAGAGCATGCCTGAGTGTTGCTGCGTGTCAGAATGGTCCTGAATGCTTTACATGTAGTAACTCCTTCAATATTTACAATGACTCGAGATTTTTGTAATCTTTTAATTTTTACAAGTGAGAAAATTCAGTCTTTGAGAAATTAACTTGTTCAAGTCACAAAGCAGAGGCAAAACTTCAAATTTGCAGGGTTCCAGAGCTTCCTTGGCCACTATTCTCTTAGAGCTCATCATATCTCAACGATTAAAAGCAGCATGGTAAGTGCATTTTTTGTAACCCGGGGGTTTCCGTGACCTGCGTTCATGGGGTCTGCAGGCCGGCCGCCAGGAGTCGCACCCAGTGAGGAATGGCAGACTCAGTCCCTCACCTCTCTCGAGTCTCTGCCGGTGTCTCCTCATCCACAAGGCCTGCTCTGACCTCCGTGTGAAATGGGTGCAGCCCCCCTTCACGCACCTACCCCTACTGGGTGGCCGATTGTCCTACTCTGCCAGGAACTCAAGGGGGTCCTGAAGTACAGGGCTTTTCAGTTTTAAAATAAGGACAGTCCCTGGAAAACATAAAGGAATTGGTCAGCCTGCCTTGCCCAACCTGCCCGATCTTTCTTCCCTGCAAGCCAGGAAGATACCTAGGGGCAGTGCATGCCAAACAACAGCAGGTTCGAGACCTTGAGGCAAAACGAGCTCCAGCTCGGAGAGTGAAAGGAAGAGCAAGGAGGCAGGTGCGGCTGGAGTGGGGTAGATGAGAGTGTGTCGGGGAATTGAGACAGGGAGTTGGGGGAGGGGCAGATCATGCAGTACCTTGCAGTCCTGGGAATTCTGTGTACTTTGAGAATGGAAACCATTGAAGGATTTGAGTAAAGAAGGAACATGATCAGACTTACATTTTTAAAGTATCCCTGCGTTGAGAATAAACTGGGATGGTGGGGGAGTAGGGACAGCACAGGGACAGAAGCAGGAGGAACAGTGTGAAGGCTACTGCAATAATCCAGGTTGAGAGATGGTGACTTAAACCAGGACTGTGGCAGTGGGAGTAGTGAGAAGTGGTTCCGAATAGCTCCAAAAGTGGAGCTCGCGGGATTTGCTGGGGGATCGAATGTGCGGTGTAAAAGAAGGAGAGGGTGATTTTAAGGTTTTTGACCTGAGCAATTGGTGGAAAGGAGCTGCCCTTTCTGAGATGGAGAAAACCTGAGGAGGAGCAGGTTTAAGGGCACAAGTCAGGAGTTCACTGTGGGAGGTGTTGAGTGTGAGACTCCTACTGGAAACCAAGTGAAATTTTGAGTTGGCAGCTTTTATTCAGCCTCGGGTTCTGCAGAGGAATCAGGGTCAGAGACATACATGCAGAGTCATCACACATTGGTGACCTTTATCAGCACATGACTTAATGAGACCATTAAGTCCTGGGCTGGATCAGACAGAGAAAAGTGTATTAGTGGGAAAACTGGTGAGACCCTGATGAAGTCCAGTGTTCAGTGGGGAGTACTGTGTACCAATGTTAGTTTTCTGGTTTTGACAAATATGGCGTGTTAATGTTAGGAATGAACAGGTGAGCTCTCTGTATTATCTTTGCAACTTTTTTCTAAATCTAAAATTAGTTGGAAATGGAGAGGAGAGGAGAGGAAAGAGAGAAAAAGAGAGAGAGAGAAGAAGAAAAAGAACCAGCAAATACAGAGGACTCTCTTAAGACAGAATAGTTTGTCTGTGGATGAATTTTGGGCTCTGCTGAAATGCTTCCACTAAAACTTTCAGCTCTTTGGGAAGAGACATTTTTTCCCTGCTCTAATGCAAGTATTTTTGCAGAAGATAATTCATTAATCCTTTTAGTCATTTATACCTTAGTACTATAAAAAGTTTATCAGCTAGTTTTCTTTTTTTCTCTCTCTTTTTTAAATTATTTTTTATTCCTCAGCTAGTTTTCTGAGAGCAGGTGGGGCAAGAACGGAGGAAGTCAGGGTCGCTCTCTTCACAGTTTAGTCTAGGACTAGACTTCTCGAGTGAGGTGCTTTATGCCTGTCCAATTTTGCTTTCAATCCTTACATTACACTAGTGTAAACTCATATTATTGTTAGGCATCTTCCTTCCTCCCTTTCTTCTTTCCTTTCTCCCTTCCTTCCTCCCTCCCTTCCTTCTTTCCTTTATAATGATTGCTTATAAAATGAGCAAATATTGGGGCAGAAACTTGTGTTCTCCCCTGGTTACAAGAGCTTTCAGAAAGTTGCAGTTTCACAACTATATGCTTTGCTCCTGGCGGTAACTTAAGGATAACCCACTACGGAGAGCCATATCTGAAGCTCTCAGATAGCGCTGCCTCGCCAGGGGATGGTGTCAGGAGTGACAGTCTCTCCAAAAGTTACATGCTCGTGTCTTATCTCGCCCTCACAGATTCTTGAACTTTTTGCTACTCCTGTTATTTAGAATGAGAGTATTGGATTCCTGGGAGTAGAGTACCCATAATAAGGTGAGATCTTATTTTTATAGAAGCTGTTCTATGCAGCCTGGTTTTCTAAGTCAAAGACCCTATGTGGAACTTTATAGTCCAATTTTTATGAATGTCTTATGAATGAAAGCAATATATGTATTTTGAACTAACTGTATTTTAAATAAGGAACTTTACAGTGTTACAACACAACAAAATTTTGACTTTTCAAGGATGACATTATATTTAAATAATTTTGTTCTTATTCATCAAAGCAAAAAACTTTAACATCCAAATGCAGAGGGAAACATAAACTAGCCAATTAGTAACTGTGTAATTTCTACTAAACTTTAAAATACAATTGAATTCATTATTACATATAAAGTCCTTAGCTCCATAAAATGTGCGTTGTTGTTTTTTATATTTTTAAAAATTCAACCATAGAATTCTTTTCAAATTTATAATACTGTAATGGTTTTTTTTGACATTTGCACACCAAAGTCCTCGGAGTCTGAGGCTCATCCTTGCCTTCAAGGCCTCTTTATAAAAAAATGAGAACCTTTTTAAGACTCACTAAACAGAAACACAAAACCTTTTATGTCAGTTGGATATTTAGCCTTAAAAACAAGTGCTAGTGGAGCCAAGAATCCTTGTTTCATCTGTAATTTCAAATGCCATAATTTTACCTGGAAAAAAAAGTGAGTCCTTAGCTTGCCTTCCCACATTGGCTTGGGCAGTCAGGAGAGCCCTCTCTGGGAAAGTGACATTTAAGCTGAGACTGTGGCCAGGGCCAGGTTCATGGGGGTATGACTCGTGTGGCCAGACAGGACCTCACACTAAGAAGGCCTGCACTTAGTTTAATACTCTGCTGTTACCATCTTGAAATTCTTAACAATTTTCGAACAAGAGGTCCTGATTTTCATTTTACCTGAGGTCCTGAAAATCACGTAGTCAGTTGTGCCTGGTATGGAATGGTGCTTTGTGAAATATTTGTTGAGTGGATGACAAGAGAAGCCAGGTATGCACAGAACCTGTAGATGGATGTGCCAGTCAGAAGGATCAGCAAGCGCCAAGCCCGGCACTGACAGCGAGCTCAGCGTGCGTGAGCTGGCCCACCGCGCAACATGCGTCTGGGGCATCGTTCACCCCGAAGCCTACTGAACGCCCTTGATGGAATTACGCAGTACACAGCCTGCGTGCTCACACTCAGGGCCCTGAGTGCGAGAGGCAGACAAGGGCCAGATCATACAGAGTCTCATCAACCCTAAGGATGAGCTTGGATTTTATTGAGATGAGATGGATGCATGAATTTTAAGCATGAGTGACATGATCCGGTTTACTTTCAACCAAGATGACTCTAGTTTCCTGGTGAAAAAGGGATGGAGGCTGTCAGAATGAAAGCAGGTGGACTGGTTAGTAGCCCAGGTTAGTGAGAGCACTGTAATGGGTTGGACTGCGGCGGCAGCGGCAGAAAGTGAAGTGTGAACCTATTCAGTACATATTTTAGAACCAGTAGTAGCATTTCCTCATAGTATTCACATCTGTTCCTGCTGGCAGTTACTAATCTGGTTTGTTCTACGTCATAGGAAGTCACTAATTCTTCTCAAGGTCATCCGATGTGTCAGAGCTGATGGAATCCTCTCTGACTCACCTTTTTGAGAGCACACAACCGCATAGCGGATTTGGGTTTATTCAATTTACATTACGAAGTCATGCTCACACATGAAACGGGGGACCTGGCACTTGTGGATATATTCACGTATGGTTATCAAGAGTCTCTGTCATATCAGTAGGAAATGAAACCATTAAAAATAAAACTATCAAAAGTATAGAAGACAGGAACTGCTGTATCATAATGACTGTGTTCCCATAGCGATACCACAAGACACTCAAAAACCTGGGGCCACTTTGCAGTCAGCACACGGCTGTGGGTTGACAACGAGCTTGCTGGTGGATGGTGGGAGTCTGCCTGTAGCTGTGAGTCCTTCTAACAGGCAAAAGCACTCACCAGTTGCAGGAGGCTGATAGCTGCCATAGAATTCAGCTAGCTTAAAAGTACCCTAATGCACAATTGTCAAAGATTTAAGAATACAGAATAAAAATCAAATTGAGCACTTTGAAGGTAAGTGACTTTGTATAGTGCCAGGTCCAAAATCAACCTCCTGACCAGCAGGCAGCTGAGGGAATAAGGTCACATTAGTGGGATTTGTCCTTGACCCTGGTGTCCAGCACCTTCAGCAAATCAAGCTGTCCGCACTTCAAAATGCATGGAAGGTAGCATCAGCAGTGCCGTGCATTTGAACTTGAATCAGTTTTACAGTCATCAGGCTCCTCTTTCCAGCACTGGCATGTTGGGTAGAGAGGTGTGACAACTAGTTTGCTGAGTGCAGGACAAGGCACGCCACAAGCACGAAAGGCAACAGGGCTGCAGAACGCCTGAGAGGAGAGCGAAGCCCATAAACCAACATGGTGTCTCGTGGTTAGACCTGGAGAGGGGGAGTCAGCTCAGGTACACAGGCGACAGAAAGAACCATGATAATTTTGGAAAACAGTCCTACAGACGGGCAGAAAGCCACAAACCAGAAGACAGTTTTTATACCCCAGCTTGGTGTGGGAGAGAATGCTAAGGCTTTCAGCATAGACAGAGCATTAGGAGGAGAGAGACAGTCGCTGCCTGGAAAACTGGAGCTGGAACGCGTGGTTTGGTCTAGCCCAGCCACCCACTAGCTGTAGGACACTGGGTATGTATGTCCTTTAAGTTGTCTGAGTCTCAGTTTTTTCATTTGTCACCAAAGACCAATTCTAACTATTTGTTCTATGTGTCACTGCTGCCGCATTGGACAGTCGCACCCACCCTGACTGTAAAGTGCCTTCCTTTTTCTATTGACTTCCTTAACCTCCTGGTCTCTGGGCCTCCTACCACTCTGATCACTCTTCATTAGTTTCCCTTCTAGAGCTCACCTCCTAAATGCCTGTGCTCCCCGGCACTGGTCCCTCTTCCCATACCACACTCTGGGCAATCAGTTCACGTCCAAGCTCTGACCATGAAAATTTTTCCCCAAATCTCCATCCCCAGTACCAACCAATCTCAGGGTCCTTGGACAAAGGCCTGGCCACTTCAGCTTAATACAGGACAACTTGGACAGGCCATGCTTGCTTAAGAATGTCCCATCAGGTTGGCCGAGATGTTGCTGGGCTGCTTCTGGACTTCTTCCTCGGCCCAGCCCTGCTTTCCCCCTCCTCACACAGCCTTGATCTCCAGTAGCCGTCTTGCACTCCAAAGTCCGCCTTGGTGTCTGAGTCAAGAGAAAGCAACTTGCGACACGGCCTAACGCCACGTAGCGTGTAGGTGGTCCGGCTGGGCTCCTGACACCAGCAGTCTACCTACAATCACAACCCCTCAGCAGATTGCAAAGTCTTCTCACAGGGTAAACACAAGTTCCTTAGGGTGACACTCAAGGCCCTTTATAATTTGATTCCAATCTTCTTTGCTCACCTCATTTCCTACCACTCCCCATGACAGGCCCTGTATTCCATTGCCATACCAAGCATTTGTTCAAGTGGTATTTTGACTGGAATGCTCTTCCCCCTCCAAGCAAGGCCCTCCCAAGTCTGGCTCAGACGTCACTTCCTCCGGGAAGCCTCTCTGAGACCCCTGGAAAGCAAGGAGCAGAGCAGGGTCCTGAATGCGGCCTGGGGATCTGTCAGGGTTTTGAGTTCAGATTCCAGCTCTGGGACAAAGTTGTTCTGACACAAATTATGTAACGTCATCTCCTACCTATAGTATGGGGATAATAGTAACTACCTCACTGGCTTGAGAATTAAGTAAAATTTATAAGTCACCTAGCTCAGTGGCCCTCAACTTTCAGTGGGCAGAGATGTCTTGGGCATCTTGCAAAAATGCAGAGTTTGAGTCAGTGGTTTTGGGGTGGGGCCTGAGATTCAGGTGCATTTCTAAAAGCACCCAGATGACGTAGAGGCTGGTGTTTGGTGGTCCACACTTTGTGTAGCAAGGACCTGGCCCAGTACCTGGCACTGCCTAGGTGTTCAGTGACATCTACTTCTCCTCACCCCCTTCTTTACTTCTTTCTTGGTGCCCCTAACATTTTGCTCACACCACTTTCATAATGCTAACCACATCATGCTTTACTTGGTTGCTATATCTGTATCTTCCACTAGACTGTGAGTTTAATAATAGAAACTGTATTATTTTCCTCTCAATATCCCCAGTGCCCAGCAGAGGGCCAGGTATATAAAAAGTGATCAATAAATGTTTGATGAACTAAGCCTATAAAATGGAAATTAAAATATCAGCTCTGCCTGTCCCAACAAGTTGTAATGAGCAAGTGTGATAATTTGGGAGAGCGTGGAAATGTATTGTGTGGTACAGACAGAGAGTATTATTACCCATCCACTTTCCCCTCTGCAGAAGTTTAGATTTGTGCAGCTGAAGCATGTTTGCTTGTGGCAGTTGCTCAGACTCTGATGATTATAAAAATTCAGATTCATCCGTAGTTTAAAAATAAACCAAATTCTCTTGGGATAACAACTGTAGCGTCTTTGCCTATGGTAAGAAAGTAATTATAATGATATAAATGAAAAGCGTGTATTTTTCAATCAATCAGGAAGCAGGCACTGAGTACCTCTCTCCGGGTGGCACTGGGCTTCGTCTACCTCCCACACAGGAGAGTGAAATCGACCTCCATCTCATGCCCGTTTGAAGGTGGGGAGGTGGGGGGAGGGAAAGCGAGGTCAGAACAGTGAATGCTTTCCCTACAATGAGACCCACCCATGGAGATTAATGAGAATCAGATCAGTGGCAGCTGGACAAATCAAACTCACAAAATCAGGCTAAAAAAGTGTGACACCTCTATTTCCACATCAGGAATGGACTAGCCAATGGGACCGTAATATCAGACATCTGTTCATTAATGTTCCCTCTTTCCTGGCCAAAGTCTGGGTAGTCACTATCAATGCTAGCCTCCATAATTCCCTCTTTACTTCCCCAACTGACCAAATTCCCCCATCTCCTGGTCTGAGGTGTTTCTCTCTCATTAGGTCTTTAATGAAGTTACTGAAGAGGCCTGTTGTTAACAAAGGCCTTCCTTTTGGCTTATGCTTTGATCCTTCAAGTGTAGATTTTATAGTTGAAGAACTCACACTTATTTCCAGTCTTGATGGGGACCTCTCTGTAGCAGCCAAATAGAAAGTAGGAACTGACATTTATTTATCTGTCATTAGCAGACGCCTGGGGCCAGTGCCTTGCAGGGTGAGGAGGTTTGGGGCAGAGGTCTAACGATTCCCCTCCTCCACCTCCATTCCAGCAGTTTTCAAAAGCAGCAGCCTTGTAAACACATTGTTGAAGTTAGAAGTTACCACTACAGTTAACAGGGTGGTGAAAAGACTGTAGAGGAAGTGATGGACGCTCAGTGGTCGGACCCTGAGACCTACAGGGAAGGGAGGCAAAGGATAGCACTGATTTTTCTGCGGGTCACACCCCAGCCCACCATCAACCTGGGCAGTCCCAGAACCAGCAGCGTCAGCATCATCTGGAAATGTGTTAGAAATGCAGACTCTGGGGCTCTACTCCTGGTTTTGAATCAGAAACTTTAGACGTGGGGCCCAGTAATCAGTGTTCTAACAGGCCCTCAGGGAGAGTGTGAAGTGCAGTAAAATTTGAGATCTACTGACTCCCGAGACTCCTCCCTGAATACACACCCCCACCTATGCCAGGCAGACCATTTCCTGGATGGATCCCCTCCCCTCAGCCCCCCTGTTAGGAAGTGACTTTCCCCTGCCAGCCTCAAGGATCTTGTTTTCTTTATATCCATATTCTCTCGTCAAGCACACTGAGGCATTTAATTCATGGCTAATGAGCTAAACTGAACTATATATGTAGGGATAAGTTCATTTATACTATTCCTTAGGTTTCTACAATTCGGCAATACCCAAGATCTCCCTTTCACACAGTTTCTTTTCCTCAGAGGTTTTTTCCCCTCTTCCCCATCTCCCTAATTCTAATGCATAGAGCTCTCAAAGGTCCTCAGTGCAGTCTGTTCTTTCCTCTCTAAATTCAGTTCCTTGGAAATATTCACTGTTTCAGTATCACTGCTATGGTTTAACTTCCAGCTGTAGAATTCCCCCGAAGGTCCCAGCATGTCATACTCAGCATGGCTAGCCCA